>LPNX010639442.1:181765-261422 GCA_001517045.1 Pseudotsuga menziesii
AGATGAACTGAATGGAACTAAGTGTAACAACATCCAACTAAGTGTAATTGAATTGAACTAAATGGAACTGCATGCAATTGAATGTAACTAAACATAACTAAATGTAACTAAAATGTAACTAGTGCTTATCCATCAGTGTTTATTTCCAACAATCACTTGCATAAATTAAGGATTTGATTCCTTAATTAACTAAACTTTGTTTACCATAAATAATACTCAACTGATATCTAATGAATTCGAGTTCACTTGGTGGAAATATGGGAAATTTGAATTCTCTCTCTATCTATGTGCTTATATTAAATATATCTGCATGGTCCATATGTGTTTTCATTAATTAATCATCTATATCATATCATATCGATAAGATTGTTTCAGAAACTATGATCATATGTGTTACTCCGGGTCATATAGTCACATGCTAAAGTAAATCACTCTAGGGGTAGCTAATCCCTAAAGAAGACTTGTAGTTCCTGTTGACCATGACTAGCCATACATCACATATTATATCTACCTTGCATAGTAAAGTACTCCACCTCACAACATGAGGATATTTGTAGAACTTGATATTACTCACAAGTCTACTGTCTTGATATTAATCACAAGACTTTAATTAAAATTACACATAAGTTTACTGACTTGATATTGTTAGAATAATCAACCCATAGTTAGCTACCTTAGACATTAATTTAACCATTTTTGTCTTATTTGCCTAGTTTCTATGTTCCATCATATGCAAGTTGTCATCTACACATCCATAGTGGTCAAACTTGCTAATTTTGACTCATGGAGCACTTGGGAAACCTCAAGGAATCAAATTTGCTTTATTCCTGGCCTCCTAGGTGCCCTTCTGCTTTTTCTACTTTATTGCGTGCTTTTTCAGTGCTTTAAGGCAATTGGGAAAGTTTGACTAGGTGAGGTTAACTAGTTTTTTGTCCTCCACATCCTCCACTCTTTTCTCCTATGAAAAGCATGTATGAGTTGTCCTTCCATTACCTTTTAGCTTGCCTAAGTTCTTTTTCCAATTCGTGAGCTCCTTGACTATTTTGGAAACTACTTTACGCACCTATGGGGGATTTGCTTAATTTTAGTAAGCCTACTTTTGACTAGATTCGAATTGCCTCCTCATGCATTCGAATCCCTTATGTAATTATTTATTGCAGTAGGCTATGATGTTACAGGGTTGGCTATTGTACACTGAGTTAATACAGTTTAGTGTTCAGCTCCATATTCAATCTCTTTTGTGAGTGATTTTGCATGTACAATTGATAATTGTTGTGAGTGTAATAGTTCTATCACTGGGTTCAATTTCCACAAATATTACTCACAAGTCTACTATATTGATATTACTCACAAGATTTACAACATCACCACCTCAACCATATGAGGATATTTGTAGGACTTAATATTACTCACAAGTCTATTTTTCTGATATTACTCACAAGACTCGAGAATGACTCCTGATGTTGTAATATCAACACTCCCTCTCAGCGAGGGAGACATTCTCTATCATACCAAGCTTATCTCGGAAGTGTCTAAACTTTGTCACAAATAAAGGCTTTGTCATTAAATCTGCAATCTCTCAAAGTCATGATGATATTACCGAAGAAAGCCTTTATCATAAAAAATTTTCTTCCCACTTTGGTCAATTGGCAATAATATTTCTATGGACCTCTAGTAATTTGTTCCATGTGGATTGGCAAGGAAATTTTGAAGCATGGGTATGCGATCCCTTACATGTAAGACCCATTTCTCATGCAATTTGGGATCCTCATTTTGGTCAACCAACTATAGAAGCCTTTACCCCAGGAGGTGCTCCTAGTCTGGTTAATATTGCTTATTTTGGTGTTTATCAGTGGTGGTATACAATCATCTTACGCACTAACGAAGATCTTTATACTGGAGCTCTTTTATTGCTATACTAAATTTTTACCATACCTTTCTGGACCATGTATCGAATGAAGTGATACTTCATTTCTATGTGTTTCGACTTGTCATGAAACACAAGATTCTCGGAAATATTTATATAACTATGGTTGTCACACCTGATCACTGTAGGTTCTAGCTTTACACCAAGAAATCCTCCAAGTATATTTATCAGCCACACTGCTTCTCTACAAGTAGTACTAGAAGTAATGTACTTAGCCTCTTTTGTGATTTGGAAAACTAAGCCCTGAGTTTTGCTAGACCAAGAAATCATAGAAGAACCCAAGATGAAACAATATCTAAAAGTGCTATTCCAATCAACAATGCTACCACCCCAATTAGAATCAGTATATCCAAGTAATAATACTCCTCCATTGGAGGCATACCTAAGCCCATAAGAAACTGTACCATGAAGGTACCTCAAGATGTGCTTACTTGCAACCTAGTGTCTGTTTCTAGGATCAGTCATGAACTGACTCAAGATGCTAACTACATAGAAAATATCTATCCTTGAATGTATCAAGTACATCAATGATCCAATCAACTATATTTATAATGTGGGGTCCATTGGATATTACAGTCTCTATCTCATAAAGTTTCCTCAAATTGGAATCCATCAGAGTGTTTATGGATTTACAATCTACCATGCCAAATCTGCGCAAGATGTCCACTGTGTACTTCCCTTGAGATAGAAATATCTCATCATTCCTCTACCAAATCTTAAAACCTAGGAAATAGTGCATAATACCTAAGTCTTTCCTCTAAAAATATGAGGTAATATCCCTCTTACACTTAGCAATCAGTTTTTCCTCTTCAGTGAGGAAAATATCTTCAACATATAGAACCGACATCAGAGGCTGGTTCTCCACTACTTTGAAGTACACACTGGAATGTGCATCACTTTTCAAGAAACCCATTTTCTGAAGGTAACTATCTATTCCGGAATACCAAGCTCAAGGAGATTGTTTTAACCCATACATGGATTTATTCAACTTGCAGACATGGGAATCTTTCCCGTGTATCAAAAAACCATCAGGATGCTCAATGTAAACGTCTTCCTCAACCTCACCACTGAGTAAGGGAGTCTTCACATCCATCTAGTGAAGCTTCTAGAATAATATTGATGCAAGTGAAATAATATATCTAATAGTAGTATACCTGGCCACTAAAGAAAAAGTATCCTCATAATCAATGCCCTCTTTCTGAGAGAAGCCTCAGGAAACACATATGGATTTGAACTTTCCCACACTGCCCTATGTAGCATACTTTATCTTGTAAAGAAATCTAGAAGTAACAAATGACTTCCTCTCAGGTCTGGGAACAATATCCTAAACATCATTCTTTGACATATAATGATACTCCTATGTCATAGCATCTTTCCATACTTGTTGCTCTGCTACCTCTTCATATGATGAAGGCTCAAAGTTGCTAATGTTTCTCATCAATGCAACATATCCTGAATATCTATCAAGATCCATGCGATTTCTGGAAATTCCTACTTGTGCTCCATGCTTCTCATTATCTCTCAATATATCACAACACCATGATGACCTCCTCTTTGCAGGAGGTTCATCAACCAGTTCAACTGGTTCATAAATGCCAGGTAACTCTATATACTATGTCGAATTCTCCCTCTGAGTATCAGAAAGGGAAGATTCATTCTCATGATGTTTTGAAGTAGGAATCCCAGCCTCCTCTATCTTTGGATCACATTCAAGCTCTTTTGACCGCTTTAACGTTGCTTCCTCATGGAAAGTCACATCCCGACTCACCTCAACATGTCTCTCACCAGGTACATAAATTCTGAATTCTTTGGAGGTCTCACTGTAGCCAACAAAAGTTCCCTTATTTCCAAAAGGTTCCATCTTGGTTCCCCTTTTTTTAGAATGTGAATATATACAAGACATCCAAAAATCCGAAGATGTGATATGTCTGGTTTTTCACTAGTGAACACATCTTCAGGTGTTTTCTCATTAAGAATTGCATGCAAACTTATGTTCTGAATGTACATTGTTGTACTAGTAGCTTATTCCCATAAATAAGCAAAAAGATCCTGATCATGTAACATGGATTTTTCAGCCTCACAAATATTTCTATTCTTTCTCTCAGCAACCCCATTATGTTCTAGGTTGTAAGGAACTGTGAATTGTCTACATATCCCTACATCACTAAAAATATTATTAAAGGGATTTAATTCAAACTCTCCTAAATTATCATACCTTAGTGAACATATATTCCTACTTTTCTAGTTTTATAATAAGCCTTTAAACTCTTGGAATTTACATAAGGTTTCACTTTTTTCTTTCATGAAGTAAATCCATGGCTTACAGGAGAAGTCATCAATGAATAAAACATTGTGAAAGTACCCACCGAGGGAAGGGGTAGACATGGGTCCACACACATCTGAATGCACTAAGTCAAGGATTCCTTTAGATCTAGTATGGCTGCTAGGAAATTTATTTTTAACATTCGTTCCTAAAGCACAAACTTGACAAATAGAATCATGAATCAAATCGAAACTAGGAATACTTTTCACCATTCGATGTAAACTAGGAAGTGCTATAAAGTGGACATGTCTAAGTCTCCTATGACAAAGCTCGCATGGGCTGATAGTATGATGTATCTTGGGTGAAATAAAATTTCTTGGGACCTTGTAAAGTCCTCCTTCTCGAACCCCAAAAATAATAGTAGTATCAAGGTTCTGGTTCTTCAGCCATAAGTATGCTTGATTGTGGCTTGATTCTCCATGAAGATCACATGGAAGCCTTTATCTTGAAGGAAATAAACATAGAGTAGTTTTTTCATCCACCCAGGAACATACATAATGTCTTCCATATGTAGTGTGTCTCTTGAATTTAACTAGAAGGATGTGGATCTAACTCCTTGGATTTAATATGTAGAATTGTCTCCGAATTCCACCATGCATGAGAATTGTTTCTCCTTTAGGTTGGAGAGTGCACCCTTGTACCCTGACACGTGCTTGGAAGTACCAGTGTCGATAAACCATGTAGCTTCTCCTATGATGATGGACTCTTAAAAAGCAGAGACAAGATAATACTCTCTTCTAGTCTCTTTCCCTTCAGGTGCAATATTATGCAAAGTTTCTTCTACAACAATGGAGGCATGAACCTTTCCTTCATTCTTCTTATTTTTATTGCACTCTCTTGCAAAGTGACCTTCCTTTACACAGTGGAAGCATTTAAAATTTAATTTTTCAAATTTATTTGTAATCTCTTTCTTCTTTGAGTGAAAAAATTTATTGGGAGCAAAAGGCTTCCTCCCTTTCTTAGTTCTATCCATGAGAGCTAGATTATCTTCTTTAGTGTGCACTGCTTTGTTTTGGATGCACCATTCTTCTTGAATGAAATCATTCCAAAGTATTTCGAAGCTGGGATGATCTTATCTTCCATTTACTATAGCAAGAAATGTCTCCCATGAGGCAGGGATCCCATAGATGGTGGTTTGAAGAACATCATGCTCATCGGTCTCCACACCAATGCTTGCTAGTTGATCCTTCACTTGTGATTTCTCTGTGAAGAATGATGACACAGTACCATCCTTCTCCATATTCATGTTGCACAAATTTTTATTCAAATCCCTCTTTTTAGTAGGGGCATTCTTCTCATAGAGATTCGTGAGTGTGTCAAAAAAATCCTTTGTCTTCTTCAATGGTGTGATCACCGACATGAGGTTTTCCTTCACGGAGTCACATATGATCCACTTTGCCTTTTATTGATTCCTTTTGCAATTTTCCCTTCCTGCATTTGTAACGAGATATTCAATCATGGAGGTCACAAAATAGTCTAGATCATGCTCTTCAAGAATATTGAACACCCTTTCCTTCCATGTATTGAATTTGGATGTTCCTTTGAGTCTATCTTCTAGCCGGACGGATATATAAGCCATTCCTTCAAGCTCTTGCTCAATTCTTCAATATCTACGAAGGATTAGAATGTTTGCACAAAACTAAGCTCTTGCACTCCCTTTCTCTAATACCATGTTAGTGATTGAGAAAAATATGAAGATAATTTAACTTTAAAACTTTAATCCACAATAACAGTGCATATAAATCACATCAATAATCCAAAGATGTAAATCAAATTATAGAACACATGATATACCCTGGGAAAACCATCCACTGATTCGAAGGATGAAAAACCCAGCAAACAGACTTAAAGTATGATTGAGAAGTAGCAGAGAATGATTACAACATAATAGCAGATGGATTTCACTAAGAGCACCAAAGAGAGGAGATCAAATGGAACATTGTATCTAACTTTCCAAGTGCATAAAAAACTAATAACAAGTCAAATTAGGTTTTACAACAAAAATAGAATGGTTTCATGCATTAGTAACTTGTTAACACTTAGAACACTCATCCATCTTCAATCATGCATGCCGCATTGATCTGGTGCCAAGATGACACTCCATAATTATCTACGTCTGCTAGAAGATATGTGCCTTTACTGACTTGGTGCCAGGTTGGAAATGTTAGAATTAATATTCCATTGATCTTCAAGCAATGAGTGCTATTAGATTCTTAATTATTAGCAATGAAAAGGAATAAATATTACCCACTGAAAAAACAAATCTCATGGGAAACAGACAAGAATTGCTAATTACAGTATAAACTTCATTAATACCAATAATATACAACATTGTTACATAAAGGAGAACTCAAATCATGAGGAATGAATTCGAATCTACCAACTCAAGACTGTCTGCATGGCTAACTAGAAGCATCTAAATCACTATCGGAGTTCAACATGCTAACTCCAGATGTCTAATCCAATCTCTCAATCAGTTACAATCAATCAAACCAATCTAACTGCAGTGGTAGAACTGGAGCCTTCCCACATGCAGCTATGCATAACTGAATGTAACTGAAGCATAACTAAGATTGACTAGTTACCAACTTCCAACAAGTGAAGGAGGTTGGTGCCGACAATCCCAGTGGCTCCTAAATTGTAGGGATTCGTTTACAAGGTGCCTAAACGGATGCATGAAGGTGCAGTCATTTTCATGTAGCCTCTATCAATGTTCCCCACACTCTAGTGATTAGTACATGTGGCACCATTAGTCCAAGTGGACCCAATGGTACTAGCGGACCCAATAATAACTAAATGACCCTAAGTTAGGAAAATATAATCTAATAGACAATTTGGACAAAGGAGGATTATAAATCCTAATGCCCCCCCTGAATCCCAACTTGGACAACTATGGGACTTGACAACAAGGCCAAAAGTCACCCATAGACAATCTAAAAGATAAAAAATGTTGCTTAATAAACTGAGGAAATAGATGAAAACCTCATGGAAACCCCCCCTTAAGATAAGCAGCGAATCAGGAAAAAAAAATTTGAATAAAAATTTCTAAAACATTTGTTGCAATTTGCATCACTATGCAGCAGCAAATGCAATATCTTGGTTCTTCTGTGCAGCAGCATCCTGAGTTTGTGCATGTGAAACTTTAAATCCAAGCTAAATGATTATGTATGGAGGAATATTCCTCTTTGGAAGAAGAATAATATGCTCAACTGAATCAGGAATATGCTCAAATGATGAGAGAGCAAAGGTGTTTGAGAATTCGAACCATGTGAGGTAAAATCATCCCCAATTGTTAGGAGCAAGTGTTCAGGCGAATGCAAAATGTCTCCATCTTTACTAGTTCTGTGAGGAGATGAGCATGTGATCAAATAGATAGGTAGAGAATCCCTAGGACCGTGGAAAGAAAATGCTTGAGCTACATAATCTGATATAGCTTCAGAAATAACTAATGATTCAAAAAATAAAATATTAGCAAACTCATAAGAGGAAACTAACATCAAATCCCTAACAACAAGTTTGAAGGAGACTTGCGGTACTTGATTTGTCACACCAAAATTGATGAGACCAGATACAAGCATGAATGAAGGATCTTGGAACTTAAAAATTGAACCAAATAATATAATATCAGATCCAAATAAGTTCATCTCATATCCGAGAGTGTGGAATGATATCAAATCCCAAGCAACAATTTTGAAGGAGCCCTGCGGTACTTGATTTTTCACACCAAAATTGATGGGAGAAGCTACAGGAATTACTAAAAGCTATTGAAACTTAAAACCTGAACCAAATACAATCATATCAGATACAAATAATTTGATATCAGATCCAAGTGTGTGGAACAACGGTTCCAAGTGCCCCACCAAAATGGTAGATGCACAATCTTCTCCTTTTTCAACAAAATTCTGAATATTGGTGCATGCAATCATGTAGGAATTTGTTGTAAGCTTAATATGAAAGAGATTGAATGGATCACTCCTAAAATATGATATTATTTCCAAAATATCCAAATATTTACAAAATATAACATCAGCAAACTCATGAGAGAAAACTGACATCAAATCCCCAGCAGAAATTTTGAAAGAGATTTTTGGTACTTGATTCTTCACACCAAAATTGATGAGAACAGCTTCAAGCATGATTGGAAGCTCTTGAAACTTAAAACTTGAACCAAATAATATCATATCAGATACAAATAATATCATATCAAATCCAAATAGGTTCATATCAGATCCAAATAGGTTCATATCATATCGAAAGTGTTCTCCACCGAGATGGTAGATGCACAATTTTCTGCTTCTTCAAAATTATGAGTATTGGTGCATGCGATCATGTAAGAATTTAATGGAAGCTCTAGATAAATGGGAGTGAATGGATCACTCCTACAATCTAATATCATTTCCAAAATATCCAAAGTATTATTTTTCTACACAATAGAAACATCATTAAATAAAGAGAAATCAAATTCCTCTTTATTTTCTGAAACAATCACCGGTAAATTATGCACAGAATTCAAAATAGAAGAATCACTACAGAATTTTTGCATATAATGGAAGGAGAGTTTTTATTCAATAAAATTGATTTGACTATATTATTTTGGATCATACATATGAGAAGATGAGAGATCATATATCTCATAAACTTCCAGAGCAGCAGGAGAAGGAGTCACTCCAAGGAGAATTTCTTCAATTCGGATTGACTATGTGGAAGATTCTGCTTCTTCTTCATCTTGAAAAAATTCATCAGAGAAAATAGAGGCCGATACTTTTGAATAAATAATTATTGTGGTCCTGGGTATGCTCTCCAAAGTGCTATAATGATCCTCATTTTGCTTTCCAAAGGTTTTATCCAATTATATCCAGAGATCCTTTGGGTATTCAACAGAATCAATAAGGAAACACAAGCTTGGATAAAATGCCAGACATATTCTTCCAAAATATCCATCACCATCATTTATCCAATCATTTTCATCTTCATAATACTCTTTACCAAGTCCAATAGATACCTCATAGAGACATTGTCCCTTTAGATATGAAATCATTTTCAATTTCCATTCTGAATATCTTGTGGATGGAGTAAGAAGAGGAACTAATAATATCTAATCCATATGAATTTGAACCAGCAAAATATCACTGCAAAACCAAAAATAATTCACACTATGTTAGAATCAATCCTTCCCTCTCGACATGTACACTTTTTCAGGGTTCGCCATGCCCACACTGCCACTCTGAATGAATTTAGAGGAATCTAGGCACTCTTTGTGGGACTTCCATGGAAACCCAGGTGGTTCCAGTGTACAATGGAGAGTAGACAGACTTGAAGCTTTCTTGAGATGACTCTGATACCATGTTAGAATTAACATGCCATTTATCTTAAAGCAATGAGTTCTATTAGATTCTTAATTATTTGCAGCGAAAAGGAATGAATAATACACACTAAACAAAACAAATCTCACATGAAGCAAACATTCATTGGTTAGTATAATTACAGTATAAACTTCATTAATCCCAGCATTATAAAATAGTGTTACATAAAGGATAATTCAAATAATGAGGATTGAATTCGAATCTATAAACTCAAGACTGACTGCATGGCTAACTAGAAGTGTCTAAATCACTATCAGATTTCAACAGGCTAACTCTAGATGTCTAATCTAGTCTCTCAATTAGTAACAATCAATCAAACCAATCTAACTATAGTGGTAGGTGAGAAGTAGGTGAGAAGTGGTGCCTTCCCACATGCATCCATGCATAACTGGTGCTAATTGAACTGGATTATATCTAACTAAATGTAACTAAAGCATAACTAAGCTTGACTAGTTACCAACTACCAACAACTGAAGGAGGTTGGTTCTATCACTTCTAGTGTCTCCTAAAATGTAGGGATTGGTCTAGGAGGCACCTAAACTGATGCATGAAGGTGCAGTCAATTATAGTTATCCTCTATTAGTGTTCCCCACACTCTAGTGACTGGTACATGTACCCCATTAGGCCAAGCAGACCCAATGGTACTAGTGGACACAATAATAACTAAATGACTCCTAAGTTAGAAAAATATAATCTAATAGACAGTTTGAACAAGGGAGGATTCTAAATCCTAACATGAACTCCATAATTATCTCCCACAATAAGATATGGGCCTTCCATTAATTAACTACCTCTAACTGAATCGTTTAAGTGAGTGTATTGAGTTGAACTAAATGGAACTACATGCAACTGAATGGAACTGACTATAACTGCATCTAACTGAGTGTAACTGAACTGAACTGAATGGAACTACATGCAATTGAATGTAACTGAACATAATTGAATGTAACTAAACCAAACTGAATGTAACTAAATAATAACTAATGCTTCTCCATCAGTGTTTATTTCCAACAATCACTTGCATAAATTAAGGATTTGATTCCTTAATTAACTAAACTTTGTTTACCATAACTAATACTCAAATGATATCTAATCAATTCAAGTTCACTTGGTGGAAACATGGGAAATTTGAATTCTCTATCTATCTTTGTGCTTACATTAAATATCTCTGCATGGTCCATATGTGTTTTGATTAATTAATCATATATATCATATCATACTCATAAGATTGTTTCCGAACCTATGATCATATGCATTACCTCGGGTCATATAGTCACATTCTAAAGTAAATCACTCTAGGGGTAGCTAATCCATAAAGGAGACTTGTAGCACCTTTGACCATGACTAGCCATATGTTGGAAGAGCCCAAGTCGATCAGTCGACTAGGTCCTTCAGTCGACTAATTGTAAACAAGTAGATTATGTCGATCTCATAGGTCATGTCATTTAGTTGAACCGACAAGTAGTTATGTAATTGTTTGTAAATATTATATATAGGTTGTAGAGCCGAATAAATACTCGGTTCAGTTGGATGTATGAAACCCCTTGTGTTATTGAGTAATATAAGCATTGTTATTATGTTTACTATTCCTTGTATCTTGTTATATCATTGTTTATATGAATATGTAATATGTATCATTGGTAACCTTGCAATTTGATTTATTAAAACATTGGTTCTGTTTTTGGTGGTTCATGTCCTGGATGAAAATGATTATGACTTGATGATATCAGAGCAAGAGATTAAGGATTGGTGGGAGCAAAAAATAATGAATTACCTACAAAATTATGATAGAATAAACAAGCTGACTATTTCTCAATCAAAGGATAAATTTCTCTCTGAAACACATGAATTTTTTTTCAAATATGTCCCCTATGCACTGAAGAATATTTTGGATGAAAAATATGGTAGATGAAAAAGAACGACAATTATGCCAAAATTTGACCAGAGGCAGCCACAAAAACTTGTTGGAGTGGTTCAAAATAATTAATGACGAATTCTGTGAGGAGCGATCTATCGAGGAACGAGTCTTTGTCTATAAAATTAATGAGAGATTCTACAATGACCTCACTGAACAATTCCTTTGTTCTCTACCGACACTTTTGTTCATATTCCTGATCGACAAAGGAGAAGGACATATTGTCGAACCTCAACCACTTCTGCTAATGCCACCAATAAACACGAACTGGGAAGAAAAGAAAAAAGAGTGGGAAAAATTCATACAAAAGAGAGAGTGCGAGTACTTCCTTAACAAATAAATGGTTGCACCCTAGCTTTCTAAAAATCTTTTAGGTGAGCAATGGGGGGGTAGCTGATCATGTCTGTTAAAGTTGGGAAATAACCGTCAACCAATGAGAAACATGACATCGCCAGTAATGGAAAAAAATGAAAAGGCATAAAATTAGAACAATGACACACAAAAGCACTCCAGATATTCAGAGGATTGAGTAGGAAAAGAGAAGGAAGAGGACGGAAGAAATAAGGGAGTAGGATTATATACTCCATAAAGAAAGGAAGATGAGTACGATGACAAAAGTAGAAGAAAATCCACCAGAGTCGGGTCATGGAAGACAAGAAAGGGGCTCTAATGAAGATTTGTCACCTATGGAAGTAGAATTATGGATAGAGCAGGGTAGAGCTCTCCAAGTAACAATACTTGAACCTATAGTACCACATTCTCCATCACATCTTACATAGAGTTCCCAAGTGTAAGAAATTGTTTAAGAAGATTTAGGATTTCATGTTTTCCAAGTAGGTGTATGGATTCGATGAGACGATGAAGGAAACAAAGTTGACAGACTGCTAATTCATTGACCACGAGAGGGAAATTGGGTTGCTTTTCAACCCTATCTCTCCAATCGCAATTTTCACCTACTTTACTTTGAACGTGGAGGAGCTCCCCCCCAGCCAATTCCAGCTATGAATAGTTCACCAGATCATTTGATATCACTAGTACGAGAAGCACCCTAGTTTGAACAAAATTGTACTTGGGTATCGACAGAAGTTATCAACATAAATCGACTTATAGAAGTCGACAGGGAACCGACTGATACTGACAATATTACCAACAGAAACGAAGCAAGTGTCAAGAATAGTTGTGAAAAGAGCACAGTTACAAGAAGTGACCCACCATCACCACCAAATCCACCAATAGAAGAAGGAGAATATGCTATAGATATGGCACACATAACTGCTCGTATTCCTCTCTATGAGGGAGACGAATACCCCAAATGACATTGGTTTGTCTGTGAGTCGATACGGGAGGACAACGCCATTACTAGAAAGGATCGTCAAATGGAACAATTTGTTGGTTCTCTTCGAAAAAGAGCACTAACTTGGTATATGACCTACATAGAAAAAATGTCAAATGCAACAAAAGGTCAAATCAAGCAATAGTTCATGTATTTCTTTAAAACTTCTGATGCAAAGAATATTGCTACCAAAAAGTTGAAGACCACTGCTCAGAAGCCGACATAAAAAGCACGAGAATATGATAAAATATTTAAGGACTTGTTGAGCCAATTAAAGTATAATATTGATGAACAATTATTAATTCAGTGGTTTATTTCCAGATTATTACAAAAAATTCAAATGCACATCTGGCTAGATAATTTTAATACATATGAAGATGTTCTAACAAAATCATTGCAAATTGAAATGGATGAGGATTATCCTATAAATCCCATTGATCAATGTATCGAGGAACAAATTAAAAGTATGCAAAAATCAATACAAGAAATGAATCTCAGAGGAAATGATTTCTACTGTACCAAATGCTCGACGACCGATCATACGAAATATTATTGTCAACGATATGATCGTCGATAGGACATCCAATTCGTTCAAACAAAATTCTTTTGCGAACTATTCCAGGAGCACGACGTACATAGAACAAAATATTTCCCGTATAATATGAATAATGAACAAGGTCATTGGTGTGCAATTTGTGAAGTCAAGAACCACTCGACAATCAAATGTCAGTTGAATTTAAAAATCGACAGAACTGCCAAGCGGTTTATCAGACCAATGATGTCAATCAAAATAATAACACTGACAACAATGAGAGAAATGGAAATAATGATCAGAATGACATGAACAATTATCAATGGTATGATGGACGCAAATAAAAGCATTGAAATGGGAACTAAAACCAGCGAGGAGGATTTCAAGGGTGGGGACAAATTTTGAAATCGGAAAAACCGATCGCGTTGGCACATCCTATTTTATACATGCCTAAACAAGGGGCATCGACATGTATATTGCCCATACAAAGACCAAACCGACTTGTACAATTTGTGGAGTAGGTGATCACTCTTTGGAGGATTCCCCTACCATGCTTGAAAAGATAAATAATAGAAAGTATGTTAATGTCTTGTCTAGTGTTCGTAAATCTAATATTGTTCAAAATAAGAATCTACAAATTGTAACTTGACAAGGAACAAAATTTGGCATTGATAATCCACAAATCAGTAAAATAAAAAGAAAAGAATACTATCCCAACCCTGCTGAAAAAAAATCGATTATATAATGATGCATCAATAATTTTCCAAGAATTAGCAGCACATGAAGAATATGATGACTCCCGACAAAAGACTACTAACGAACTAATCAAACTAATAAATAAGTATGATTTTGTTGCAAAGCTAATAGATTTAATGTACACTCTTAAAAATACATTTGGTGAATATAAATAGGCTAAAAGTATATGTAGCCTTAATAAAAAAGACAAAAATGATGCAGACCCATTTGTCAACCTAGAAACTGAAGCCTACCACATTCAACAAGTCGTTCTTGTATTTTGGATCACATGTAAACATAATGACTAGAGACATATGGGAACAACTTGGAAAACCTTGATTAAATGAATCCGACATATATTTAAAATTATAAGACCAAGGACTAATCGAACCTATTGGGGTCTAGAAAAATGTTGACATGACCATTAGAGGTATTTCAATTAAATTCGAATTTGAAATAATCAACCGTGCTCTAGTAGGTTGACCGTGGGGAAGAGAAATGAAAGCATCCATATCACTAGAAAATGAAAGAATTACTCTTAAAGGTAATGGGAAAAAATCATTGTTCCAATTCATCCATCCCAAGGAGAATCTTAGTCAGAACGCATCGATGAGGATGTCAACATTCAAAAATTATATCAAAAACAAAAAAATTATTATTACACCGAACCTGACAAATATAGAGAACTCCACCGGGGGATTCGTGATTTGAACGGATATAACTGAGACACAAAACTATATGATTGGAAACTAGAAAATTACAAACTACAAGCACAAGAATGTTGGACTATGCAAGATATCTCCAAAAAGAAAACCCAATAATGCTTCTCCATCACTACAATCCCCAAGATATTTGAACGAAAAATTAGGTAATATCCATCCCTAACACCAGTAATGAATGAGTCATCAAACAAACCACCACTTAGATACAAAGAGCACTAATAACCATCACTTCATGTCGAGCAAGTTTCTAAAACTATAAGTGAACAAGGCCGACTCCAGAGTTTGGTCGAAACATTTACAGGTCAAGATGCTCAGTGGTGGGACACACATCAGTCAATATTATAAACCTGGACGGCAACATCTACATATTTCTTTCAAAGGTTCGGGGGCAAGAAACTAATAACACAATCAAACATTCAAGTCTTCACAAAAGGGAAAAATCATGAGAAACACATTGATATATGTGAAAAAGAACAGAGAATATTAGGTTACAAAGATGAGCGAGTTTGGCGTCAGTTATTTCACAAAACATTAGATGATATACCAAATAAGTGGTATAAAATGAAAGAGGCAAGAGCATAAACGTTCACATGGAATGAACTGAAAGAAAATTTTCTTCAGGACTTTAGATTCTCATCTCAAGATGAACTATTGGTCAAAGCATCTAACCAAATAAAAACCTTCCTACAACTGACTAACAACAATACTGCAATAGAGAGTAGACCTAGCCGACAAAATTCCATGTGTCATAATATCTCGTCAACCAAAATCCAACAGTCCACAAGACTTCGACTAGAGATGAAAACCACAATAGGGAAAAAAATTTAATGGAAAGCCAGCCATCTAGAAACTTCAAAACCAATTAAGACAGTATTTAAAATTCAAACATCGGAAAAAGAAGACCCTGAAAGATTGATAGTGGAAGACTTTCTACCAACATTTTCACAGTTCAAAGAAGGTAGTCAACACACCAATGAAGTAAAGCACCAAAATGGATGGATGCAAAACTTAAGATAAAAGAAGTTGATATATCTAATGACAACATGCCTAACAATGCAAAGATATACGATTACTGGAATGAATAACAAACAACAAGAATCACCAACTTATTAAAATAATTTCAGGATGTTTTTTCTCAGGATTATAAAGGTCTAAAAGGACTCATTAAAGAAATGGGTGAAATGAAAATCGATATCAAACTCCAGGAAAAACCACTAAAGAAACAACCATATAAACTTGTGCACAAATACAAAGAAATAGTAAAGAAAGAAATTGACAGCATGTTGGTAGCCAAAATCATTTACCCTATCAATCAGTCGAAATGGGCAAGTCCAATGGTAGTCCAACCGAAGAAACTTGACCCAACATGACTAAGAATCTATGTCAAATTTTTAGAACTTAATAAAGTAACCCTTATATACCCATTTCCGACCCCTTTTACGAATGAAATTCTTAATGAAGTTGCAGGCCATGAGTGTTATTCATTTACATATGGATTTCCAGGATATAATCAAGTACCCATTACTAAAGAATATCAAAAGAAGGAGACATCATGTGTATGTGAATTTGGATCATTCACATATAAAGTCATTCCATTTGGATTGAAAAACGCCTCAGCTTTTTTCTCCAGGATAGTTGTCAAAACATTTCAGGAATATATCTACAAACAATGGCTGTATATTTTGATGATTGGACAATCTATTCTATAATGAAAAACCATTGTAAATGGATAAGAATTATGCTAGAAAGATGCCGACAAATCCAATTATCTCTAAATATTAACAAGTGTATATTTGCAACCCCAATAGGAATCCTACTTGGACATGTAGTATGCAAGGAAGGCATTAAAGTCAATTATGAAAAAAATAAAATTGTTCTCAACTTAAAGCCACCTGTAAATCCTGAAAAAGTAAGACTTTTACTCAAACATATGAGATATTATAGAAAATTCATCCAACATTATTCTCACATGACCTATCCACTAGAAGAACTACTAAAAGAAAATCAAGAATACGAGTGGACCGACGAATGCACCACATCATTCGACATCTTAAAGAAAAAATTAGTCGAAGCATCCATACTATGATTTCCAAATTGGTTAATCAAGTTTCATGTAAATATCGATGCATCCAAAATAGAAATCATAGTAATCTTAACTCAACCATGCGATGATGGAATGGACCATCCAAACACATACAACAGTAAGAAGTTAAAAAAATATGAGTGGAACTACTCGACAACAGAAAGAGAGGCACTTGGAATGGTATTCGCACTTCAAAAATACCGACATTATTTACTCGTTAATCTATTTGTGTTCAAAATAGACCATTAAGAATTAAAATACTTAGTAAATAAACCATTACATCACGAAAGAATTTTATGATGGTTGTTATTATTTCAAGAAATCTAGTTTGATGTCATAGTTCAACTAGGAAAAATAAATGTTAGACCCAACCACTTGTCGAGAATCGACACAGGTGAAGAACCAACCGAAATTGAAGATGATCTACCAAATGCACATTTATTCCGAATTGAATTTGTATCTTTAGACTTAGTAGAAATTGCTTAATTCCTAGAGGAAGGCCAAGCACCAGAAGGGATGAGTGATAAAAGAAAAATATCATGGTGATGAAAGATGCACCCAACACTATAGAAAACATATTTCTCTGCAAACTTGGATTAGACGATGTCTTACGACGATGTGTCCTTGACCACGAAAGGGAAAATATAATGAACGAAGCACACTATAGTCCATATGGAGGAAATTTTCAAGCCAACACGACAGCCAAAAAAATCCAATAGTTGGGATTATGGTATTCGATGAGACACTAGGAATGTCAAGAATTTGTTAATAAATGTGATCAATTCCAACGACTAGGTCGAGATCTACCAAGCACTGAAAGGCCTTTAATATCGGTAAACCCAATATTAACATTTGAAATTTGGGAAATTGATTTCATAGGACCATTTTTTATACCGACTACATGAACATGAGCATGATATATTATCACAGCAGTCGAGTATGTTTCCAAGTGGGAAGAAGCAGAACCAATTGATTGTTTCTCAAGTGAGATAGCCGAAAAATTTATATACGAGAATATAGCCACACAATTTGGATGTCCATTGACCTTGATCAGTGATCAGGGGTCACACTTTGTAAACAAAACAATCACAAATTTCATAAAACAATTCATGATCGAACATTGAAAAAATACATTGTATCACCCTCAATCTAATGGTGCAATTGAAGCTTTTAACAAAACATTAAGCAGAGAATTAACACAAATATGTAACACCAACAAAGAAGACTAGGACGACAAGATACATGTTATTTTATGGGTATACAAAATGACATACAAATATTTGACAGGTCAAATACCATTCTGACTAGTCTATGGACAGGAAGCAATCATACCCTTACATTTTCGTCAAACAACCCCCCCGATTTCTGACATACTACACATTGATTTGGAAAATTCCAGAAAACAAATATTAATACAACTATCCAAACTTGAAGAGCACTGACTAATCATAGTACAACACCAAGAAATCCAAAAGCAACAACAAAAATCCTAGCACGATAGAAATATCAAAAATAAAAATATGTCGGTACGAAAGGGGAAGCTTGAATCCATGTGGTACGGTACCTATATCGTCAGTAAAGTCTTAGAAAAAGGGGTCCTACAATCTTGATGATTATGATGGGATACATTTTGGGAAACCTCACAATGGGTAGTATTCCTAGTATATTTTTGCATTAGTACCTTGTATATATGTACATTTTTTGGCTTTTTGAGTGTGGTTTTTGTTATTTAAATATGGTTTTGAGTTCTTGTCCAAATGTTGCTTATCCCATGTTTTGATTCTGTATATCAAATGGAATTCTATGGTTTTGATGATGGTGCTTGTTGTCCCACCCTGAATCTTGCTTCAACCGCCTAGGTGTTGTATTCCCAAGCCCGTGACCTAATTAGTTTAGGAGCAGTTTGAATAGGTCTAGCCACCAATAATATTGTCGAGTATCACGCAGTGATAGGTTTGTTTACTGAAGCTGCATATCGTGACATTGATCATTTGGTAGTTTTTATGGGCTCTCAGCTAGTGATTTCTCATTTAAATCACGTTTATGCCATTCAAAACCCAGTGCTTCTTTGACTGTTTTGAAGGGTACGTTTATTAGAAAGGTCATTTGCATCTACTACTTATCAACGTATTCCAAGATCTTGTAACACAATTGCATATTTTCTCTCCAATTATATGTTAGATTGGTATATTTCTCATTCATGACATTGATAATTAAAATTACATGGTCCATTGTAAATAAGTAGTAAAAAGACATAAAACTCATGTAAATAACATTTCATCATTAAATACAAGAAGACCTCCAATAGATAAGTCTATGTGTGTGTGTGTGTGTATAAAGTGTTTACAAAAAATATGGTCTCGAGACCCCGACTAAAGCACGCTAACTTTGAGGACTACAAAATGACAAAAAATACTGAAGCTAGGTAGATTTCAGTGTGTACACCATGTGGAACCCTAGTGGTGCTCATGGTAGCATATGATGGATATTTCCACTCTGCATAGAAAGCATCCAAAATGAGTTGATACTCTCATGGTATGCCTCTGACACCTCTTAGGGAGGCCATCTACTGATATGTCTAGGATATACAGAGTGAGCCAGTCAAGGTTCTCCTCCAAATCGATCATCTCATCATTTTCGTGATGTATAAAGTGCCCCCCCCACTCTCTTATCTATGGGAGATGAACCCCTAGGTTGTGCCAATCCCACATGAATAATAGGTCTCGTTAACATACATAAAAAACATAAAATATAAAAACATGAATGTCTTAGTGTTTCACTTACCGATATCAGCCCACTGAGCATCTACTAGTAGGGACAAATCCATAACTCCCCTGAAGTCTATACCGACATAATCATAGCCCTCAATCATAAGAAGTTGGTCATCCAACCATTCGAAGAATGGGACCCCGTACTTGAACTTGGATCCATCGTGTCCATGGTGGGCCATAACCTCCACCCATCTCAACATGCATGGATCTCTTACCCTTAACTCAGTGAATTACGCCCGTGGCCTCAAGTGTGGTACTCTCTCGAATAAAAATGGCACTAGGGTAATGTCATAACCAAAAAAATTTAACTCTCCCCACCGACACTTGGTCAGGTGCTCCTTGAAAGTAACAAGTAGGGCTTCTACCCAGTTGAAGACCGTAGGTTCCATTACCTCCAAGGAATAGAGAATGCGTGCAAGGGATTCTTGGTGAGCCCCTTGGCAAACCTGAGATGCATTGTATAGTGAACAATACTGTATGCAGAGGAAAATCCATGATGGACTTAATATGTATCTTCTCTCTGCACATTTGTCTGCTCCAAAAGAAATAGTGATAAATAAGACCCTATGTGGTGATTTCCCAACCACGGGGACCGGTCAGTGAAATGGGCACTCCCCACTGTGATAATCCCATGAGGAAGTAGATGTCCTCTACTTCCATGGTCAGAATGTGATCCCCTACCTTGAAATATTGTTGCTCAGGATTTCACATGTTGAGAATGTACTCTAGCAGCCTCACCTATGACCTCATACTAGGAACATTGAAGAATTTCAATAGCCTGCATCCGCATAAAGTAGCCACAGTCTCAACATCATTCCCACCTCTAATGTCATCAAGCTCATGCCCTCTTTCCTTCCAAATCCCCATGTTTGCTGAAAGTATCCTGCCAAAAATTCAAAATGGAGTATTAGAATACAATTACACCCATTGGAAATACTTCTACTTTTTTATTTTGACCTATTTTTGCAACGTTCTAGTGCAACTTGCGGAACCTCCCTTTCTGCATTATGATAGAGCGATGCCACCATGTTTTTCTATAGGAAAAAGCACGGTGCCACCTAGGCACCACATTTCCTGAAAGAGAAAAGAGAGTTACCTGGTCAACACATTTTCTCCTCGGAGAAATGCCCCATAAACCCTAAAATATGCATGAAATGAGAAAAGGAAACCATGAAAAGATTAGGAATGAGCTTAGGTTTTACCTAGATTTTACGATTCTGGCAATGGTTCATTGACGACTTCACAATCCTGATTTGAAATCTCCACCCAAAATGGCTCAAAATGCTCTCCAAGTGGTAAAAATTACAAATGGTAAGTATTTTTCACTTTTTAATATATTTTATTTACTTTTTAGGGTTTTTTTTTATTATTTTGAATTTTTTTTTAAATTTTTCCCTAAATAGTCAATTAAGGCATAGTTTTTTATTTTTTAAGAGTCTAATGGTCATTTTCAAGTTTGTAGGGTATGGAGTATTCATTTTTTTGGATATGAATGAGTTCATTTTTTACTTTTTCGTAGTCACACAAAACTGAAAAATTTTCTAAGTGTTGTTTTCGAAAATTTGGTCGTGCTCGTTAAACCTAGCACTAAATTTCCTAGTCGTATGGGCCCGAAGGCGCCATACTTAAACCATCACCAAAAATCATAATTACACACGCATCTCTGGATGACTATTCTCTTAGGAGATTCATACTGTCGAACCCATAAGCAAATATTCACCACATTAACCCTTACAACATAGATCTCATGCTCTATTACTCATTGCACACAAAGGTAAAAGGCATATGATTTCGTAGGGATTAACCGTATAAGGGTAGAAAAAACAATCCTGGTATCCACTAATGAGCCATGCTTTGTGGCCACCCCTGTCACCTACAAAATCGAAAAGGAGGACTGTCAAAAGTATGCTAAATCCTCAGACTGAAGAAACAAATGAAAATAATTTGCAAAACCAAACCGAGATCATGCCTCTCCCATGCAGGACGATTCTGTTGCTCCATGCATCGTTAAACCCCAAGAGCCAAGATGATGCAGACCACCAACAACATCAAAGTCAAATGAGCCATGAAATCGATCAAGCCAAGGTTTGAGACTAGTTTCCCACCTTTCCAAATAGGCCATAAATGCGCCACCTTGGTCACCACTAGAAACACTATTTTTACCCACTCTTATATAGTCCAAACCCCAACAACATGGCTTTGGATTAAAACCCCTATCAAAACCCTAATTGGCATAGATAAGCTAAGGTTTCATGGCATATGGAATATGCCATGAATGGATTACCACACAAACCATAATACTTTACAAACTTTAAATATAATGTTGGTTAAGTCTTAGGACTTAAGCCTATAAACCTTAGGAATTAATACAAATTGAATTATATGTTGTAATTAAAAACATAAAAATATCCCGAGCATTGCTTTTTAAAATTGGTTGTGCTTGTTAAACCTAGCACTAAATTTCCTAGTCGTATTTTACTTCTTTTTCAGGCTCGTTAAACTCCTTTTCATGAAAAGAAGCCCTAATGGAGTCTTCTTTAAGGTATTTTCAAACTCCTAAAATGTGAAAATATCACCGAGTGAACTTGTCTTCTTCACACTCGTAAAAGGACCCGAAGAGTCGTCTTTTCGACGATAGTTTACCCATTTTTCAGTTTGGATCAACTAAGTCATGAAAAAGGAATACTTTAGTCATTGACTAGAAGAGTTCTGTAAGGTATTATTTTATACTTTTTCCGGCCTCAAAGACTAAATCATACAAAAAAGGACACTTTGGAGTCTTCTTTCATTTCGTTTAGACTCTCTAAACATGAACGATACCGAGTTTACTTTCAATGAACTCGTTAAATTATACATTGAGAGACCCTATTTTTGGAACGAACCCCTCCTTTCTCAGGTTCATAAAACATGTGAGAATGGACTTATCACATGATAAGCTACAATGAGTGTTTAATACCCTCTTTGAATTCAAAAAAATGAAAAAGAGGCACTCATCAATCATGATGGGTAAAGTAAGGGAAGGGAACCATTTTTCATTTGCAATAATGGAAGTTTGTAGTCACCTTTGAACATGGCACTTGTCTACATTTCATTCATTGAATTGGGTATTCAGCTTGCTTTCAAGGCGATCCACTTTCATGAGTCATGTCACTCCTTTGAGTGTTTCAAATAATGCATCATCAATCGCTGCATTGTGTCATGGCATCTACCTCGTCAAGTCAATGCTACCAAGTCTCCGACCGTGTCGCCCTATGTTCAAAGGGTAATTGTATTGAGAATTTTCATCTATACTCAAAGAACTACCTTTGTGCTAGTTACCTTTGAGTCAGTCCTATGGATACATCATACTCAAATTCTAGAACTTTGTTCCAAGTTTTGTGTCATTTATGTGGGATTCATCATGGCCCTCGTTCAATGAAACTATTCTCGTCGACTTCAACTCATCATCCGGGAACTAGTCTTAGAAACAAAGTAGTTTCCTTGAGTTCTGTATGCATCAACGACATATTCTCTCGCTTTTGAAAATATGTTTACATCTATTTTAATTAGTGTTCCATTGATCTACATACAATGAGTGCAATTGAATTGTATTATTGTGTAGTGGAATGGAATGTAAAATACACACTGAACAAGAAAAAATTCATAGAAAAATTATAAGTATTGCTGAGTAAAATTACAGTATTATATTCATTAATACCAGCAGTATACAAAAGTGTTACATAATGGAGAATTCAAATCACGTGGATAATATTTGAATATACCAACTCAACCCTGACTGACTAGCTAACTAGAAGTGTTTAAATCACTATCGTAGCTCACTAGTATAAATCTAGGTGTCTAATTCAGTTTCTCAATCTGTTAAACTAGTTAAAATGATGAGGTAGGTGAGAATAGGTGCCTAACCCCATGCAACCATGCAAGAATAGTGCTAACTGAACTGGAGGACATCTAACTGAATGTAACTAGAGCATAACTTAGCTTAAATTGTTACCAAATACCAACAATTGAAGGAGGTTGGAGGTGGCACTCCCAGTGGATCCTAAATTGTAGGGATTAGTCTCATAGGCACACAAAGTGATGCATGAAAATGCAATCATTTGTAGTTAACCTCTATATGTGTTCCCCACACTCTAGTGGCTGGTACTGGTGGCACCAATAGGCCAAGTAGACCGAATGGTACTAGTGTACCCAATATCAAGTAATGACTCCTAAGTTAGGAAAATATAATTTAATAGACTAAGTATGGACAAGGGAGGATTATAAATCCTACCACCCCCCCTTAAACCTAACTTGGACAACTGTGGGCCATGGAAACAAGGCCAAAAGTCACCCATTACAATATAGAAGAATTTAAAAAATGTTTCTTAATAAACCAACAAAATAAGGGAGAACCTCATGGGAAACCAAACCCATCAAAATAAGAAGGAATAGGAAACACAAGCTATTCTTAGGAGAAAAAAACTTCCTCTTTGGGAAATAACTTGCAAAAACTTTGCTGCAATTTGCAGCACTATGCAGCTACATGGTTCTTCTGTGCAACAACATCTTAAAGCTGTGCATGTGAACCTCTCAATTTCCTTCTAATATGATGGATGTAGTATGTGTTTCTTCTTGATGGAGGAGGAAAGGAATGATAAAAAAATTTCTTCAATGGGCCAAGTGATTGATCATTCACTATCATGAGGTAACACTTTCCTAGAACCTTGTTGAACCATTGTGTAGGGAGAGAATCTATGAGAGAGACAGCAACATGCTCATTATGATACTGCGACCTTTTTCTCCTTATGTCTTCTGGATTTTGAGCACCATCCCCAGCTACAACAATGATATTTTGGGCCCATCTAGGCTTAGGCCTTTTGTTTGGAATGGATACTGGATCTGGATCTAGAAACTCATGAGGTTCAACCTCAATACCAAGATAATGTGATATTGTTACTCTTCATCTGAATCTGAAACATGTGACGATTCATCATCACCAAAAGGTAGTGGAAGAGTGGTTATACCTTCTTGTGCTTTGGATGGTGGTGGATCAAACAACTAATCTTCTTCAAACTGAAAACTGCGCTCAATGAAGCATTTTCTAGTTGCAAGCTCCATCAAATTCTATTCTTTTACATCCTCTGCATACCCTAGCAGTACATATTCACTACTTTGGGCTTGGAAGGCCTTTCTCTTATCAATGGGTATTCTGGCCCAAGCTTTGGAACCAACAAATGCTCAAGTGAGAGACATTGGGATTATTCCCATGCAGTGCTTCGAATGGAGTGGCCCTAGCCACTAATTTATGAGGAACTCTATTTTGTATGTATGAAGCACATTTTACAGCTTCTACCCAATCAGAAGGAGGAAGATTCTTGGCTTGGAGAAGATAGGTTTCCATCTCCTTCAATGATCTATTTTTCCTCTTAGCCACACCATTATGCTGTGGCGTGTATGGAATTCAGTGTCCCAT
Source organism: Pseudotsuga menziesii (assembly GCA_001517045.1). Classification (NCBI taxonomy): domain Eukaryota; kingdom Viridiplantae; phylum Streptophyta; class Pinopsida; order Pinales; family Pinaceae; genus Pseudotsuga; species Pseudotsuga menziesii. Next base: position 206,922 of record LPNX010639442.1, read on the forward strand.
TCAAATCCCCTCTGATTCACAATATTGATGGAAATATATTTTAATGTATTCACCTCCATTATCGGATCTTATGGACTCGATCTTTTTCTTGAAACTATTCACAATCATAGCTTTAAAAACTTTAAAAATTCCAAATACTTATGATTTCTATTTCATGAAATATATCCAGTAGAACCTAGAACAATCATCAATAAAAGTAAGGAAATACCTGGAACCATTAATTGATGTTGTAGGCATTGGTCCTGACACATCACTATGTATCAAAACAAGTATAGAGGCAACCCTATGCTCCTTTCCAAATTCATACCTCTTCTCTAGATGCTTACCTACCAAGCAACCCGAACATACTCCATCTGATGTTTGGATGAGAGGCAAGCCTTCAACCATTTTGTCATTGTGGAGTTGCTAGAGGTATTTGAAATTGAGATGCCCAAATCTATCATCCCATATCTTGCTGGTTTTGTTAACATGATTCAATAGAGCTGTAGGAGGTGAAACAGATAAAAAATGAGAGAACTCATATTCATTTGAGGCATGATTTGTAATCCCTTTAACTATGAGCTTTCTAGTAGCCTTTTCTGTGATTTCAACTAAGTCAAATTTGAATGTAACTCTCTTGGGATAACCTGTATGGGTCATCTGATAAACATACAACAAATTAATTGCAAGAGAGGGCACATAGAGAACATTTTTGAACTCACCGTGTTGGATTTTAACTAAACCTCTTCCTACTGCTGGAATTTGGGAGTCATCTCCCATGTGAATGATAGGTCCTCCTAATAGAGTGAGAGTGGAGAAGGATTCATTAGAATAAACCATGTGGTTGTATGCTCCAGAATCAATCAAGTAAGCTTTCGACTGAATAAGGCCTACCTTCAAGGCATGGCATTTCTCATGATATTTTGTCTGTGGTCCAACATCATACTTCTTTGCTCCTTGTAGAGGATCAATGTTGTTTTGTTCAAGGAGGGATGATAGTTGGTCGATATTCTTCTTCATGCACTAGATTTCAGGATGAAATCCTCTCATACAATAAGGACACTTAGTCTTTTCAAACCTTTTCTTCCTCTTGGAACTTGACACTCCTTCAAAAGACTTATGACTGTCTTTTGGATTCGAATTAGATACTTTAGGATCCTTCCCCTTGTGCTTCCCTTTATCTTGTGCATTGGTTGAGTCCAACATCAGAAGAGATTGATTATTCAAAAGTTTGAAGGACTCCCATTTGGACCAACTTATCCTACTCCTGCATTAAAGACTCGACAAAGCTATCTAGTGAAGGGAAAATTTCGATTAGGGATGGAAACTCTTCTGGAATGGAAGGTAGAGACAAAGATAGAGTACTCAAAACCATTTTTTCTAAGCACAGAGAGCACAAGCTGCTCATCCTTCCTCTCTTTTTCGTGTTGCTTACATTGTAGTACTAGAGACTTGAATTTTGTGAAAAATTGTTGGACAGTTTCAAAATTGCTGGGCTGCAATGCAATTAGCTCATTCTCCAATATGTTCCCTCAAAGCTTATATTGTTTTCCAAACAATAATTCAAGCTTTTCCCAAGATTATTTAGGATTCTTCAATCCCTCAAGGTGAAAGAGGAGATCCTTAGAGATGTGAGTGCAAAGGAATCCAAATGCTTCATCTAACCAATTTAGGAACTTATTTTTCTCAGTAGGATGATGAGTTTCTGTCTCTCTGCCCATATTCATCCTATATAGGCCAATATTACATAAGGATACCTACATGTATTCCCTCCAATCAACACAATTGAAGTGTTTAAGGATTTAGGGTACAAGAGCTAAGGAATCCATCAATTTTCCTTTCAAACAGTCAATTCTTTAATCAAGCTACGTAGTGTCTGTAAGAAATACTACAAAATTAAAAACAATTCGCAATCATGTCAGTATCAAGCCTTCCATCTCGACATGTACAATTTATCAGGGTCCATCATGCCTACATAGACTTCTCTGAATGAATCCAGATTTAGCATTGAACACTTTCCAGGACTTATGTGGAAACCTAGTTGCTTCTGGTGTACAATGCAGATTGGACATACTTGTTGTATGCCTGGATAGGCTCTGATACCATGTTTGAATTATTGTTCCATTTATCTACATGCAATGAGTGTAATTGAATTGTATTATTGTGCAATGGAATGGAATGAAAAATACACACTAAACAAGACAAATTTCACAGAAAACTGATAAGTATTGCTCAGTAAAATTATAGTATTATCTTCATTAATCCCAGCAGTATACAATAGTGTTACATAATGGAGAATTTGAATCATGTGGATAAGATTCGAATCTACCAACTCAATCCTGACTAACTGGCTAATTAGAAGTGTATAAATCACTATCAGAGCTCACTAGTCTAACTCCAAATGTCTAATTCAATCCCTCAATCAGTTAAACCAGTTAAACTGATGAGGTAGGTGAGAATAGGCGTTGAACCCCATGCAACCATGCAATATTGGCATTAACTAAACTGGAGGACATCGATGTAACTCAACCATAACTTAGCTTAACTAGTTACCAACTACTAACAACTGGAGGAGGTTGGTGGTGGCACTCCCAGTGGCTCCTAAATTGTAGGGATTGGTCTCAGAGGCACATAAACTGATGCATTAACATGAAGTCAGTTGCAATTAACCTCTATATGTGTTCCCCACACTATAGTGATTGGTACTGGTGGCACCAGTAGCCCAAGTGGACCCAATGGTTAATAGTGGACTCAATATCAAGTAATGACTCCTAAGTTAGGCAAATATAATCTAATAGGCTAAGTATGGACAAGGGAGGATTATAAATCCTAACAACATCATCCACCTTTGATCGAAAGATTCAACCAAATGTTCAACATCATATCATCTATTCACATTCAGGGGATTGTACTAGGGTACCTTGGGAATCATTAAAAACAATGATGATCTCTCTGGCACTTGTTAACGGTTTTCATCATCAACCGCCAATCAAGTGGTTTCTACCTTGTTCGACATCAAGATATTATAATGACATGGATAGAATGTGTGTTTGAATAAATCTATTATGGGTTTTTATTTATTTTAAATTTCTATTTATAAGGAGAAATATTATAGTTATTTTTATTTGGTTTTAATTTTTAATTTTATAAGTCAATTTAAATTTTTAAATTACTTTTATTTTTATAACACAACATTATTGTTAAGTGACGTAACAACATATCTTTCAAATAACCATAATAAACCATTAAAAAAGATTCATATTACTATTAAATTAAATATTATATCATAAAATATATTAATAGTATTAGAAATAATGTTTAATAGTGAATACACTTATCTTTTTTTAATGTAAGATTCCAATTTTTTAAAGATATTGATTCATATTATTATTAAATTAAATATTATATCATGAAATTATATTAGTACTAAAAATAATGTTTATTAATAATTACATTTATCTTTATTTTATTTAAGATTCCAAAAATTTTAAAGATATTTTTTTATTTTTTAAATTAGGGTTCATCACTTTGTTTTCTAGTTACATGCCCACGTACGTAACTATGGTGTTTTGTTAAGGTTTAGGTCATTAATGAGTTACTTAAAATTGAGTGGTAAAATAATGGATTGAAAAGTGAAAAATATTTTTTTGTAAATTGAGTTTTAGGGGTATTTATTTTCCTTTAGACATGGCATAAATAAGGTTATAGAAAGGTTAGACATGGCATAAATAAGGTTATAGAAAGGTTAGAGAGCAAAGGCTCTATCAAACAACAAAAGGATCAAATATTTGGAGGTGCAAACCTCTTCTTAATTATTGCACTCAAGCATTTAATTATCAGCTTTGGTGTGATTTAGGCCAAAAGAAACATCTTTTTATTTAATATCTATATATAATATTTTTATTATTAATATTTAATACTATTTATGGCGTACGTATAATATTTTATATTATTTGTTTTTTTGTTAGGAAAGAACATTGTAGCATCTCCCCCATACATGGTTTTAAAACCATGTGCAAGGTCCTCCTAAAACCATGGGTTGTTTAGGAGGCCTTGCACATGGTATTAAAACCATTTGAAATGACCTCCTAAACCATGTACATTAAAAACATGGGTTGTTTAGGAGACCTTGCATATAGTATTAAAACCATTTGCAAGGCCCTCCTAAACCATGTACAATAAAACCATGGTTTGTTTAAGAGGCCTTGCACATGGTTTTAAAACCATGTACACAACCAACATTTTTTGGGGGGATATTTCATTTTTGTATTTTTTAATATTTTGTTAAGTAGGAACATTACAACATCTCCCCCATATTGTGTTGTTTTCATGAGCTACATTTTTTTTGCGGATAATTAAATTTTTATTTTTTATTGTTTTGTTAGGTAGGAACATTACAACATCTCCCACATATTAAGTTGTTTATGTGGCCAACATTTATTTTGGAGGATAATTAATTTTTTATGTTTACGCCAAGAGGCGCTTTACAACCCAATATGGGGGAGATCTTGTAGTGTTATGTTATGTAACTTTCCTCATGTAATGTTCCTCTTGTAAATGTGAGCCATAAAAAATAAAAAAATTAATTATCCTCCAAAATAAATGTTGGCCACATAAACAACCTAATATGGGGGAGATGTTGTAATGTTCCTAAACAAAATAATAAAAACTAAAAAATTGAAATATCCGCAAAAAAATGTTAGTTGTGGACATGGTTTTAAAACCATGTGCAAGGCCTCCTAAACAAACCATGGTTTTATTGTACATGGTTTAAGAGGGGCTTGCAAATGGTTTTGAAACCATGTGCAAGGCCTCCTAAACAACCCCTGGATTTATTGTACATGGTTTAGGAGGTCATTGCAAATGGTTTTAACACCATGTGCAAGGCCTCCTAAACAACCCATGGATTTATTGTACATGGTTTAGGAGGTCATTGCAAATGGTTTTAACACCATGTGCAAGGCCTCCTAAACAACCCATGGTTTTAGGAGGACCTTGCAAATGGTTTTAAAACCATGTTTGGGGGAGATGTTGTAATGTTCTTTCCTAACAAAATAAAAAATAATAAAACATATTATACGTCCACCATAAATAGTATTAAATATTAATAATAAAAATATTATTGCCTGAATCACACTAAAGTTGATAGTTGACTGCAATAATTAAGAAGAGGTTTGCACCTCCAAAGATTTGATCCCTTTCAACTCTTGAAGGAGCCTAGTATTTGTATCTAGGTTACATAATGTAATGTTCCATGAGAAACTTTACATAAACGTAACATTACCCAATGTCCTCCATAGTGGGTTGTAGATGGCCTCTTGGCGCAATAATTCATAAATACATTTGTAAAGAATGTTTCCATTCATGTTTACTTATATTAATTTGTAAAGAATCTAAATATTTTAAATAATTCATATTGATGATGATGATGAAGAAGGGTGTAGTAAAAATGTTAGAAATAAACTTATACTTTTGATAAGTTAGAAAGTTAGAGAGATTTATATTGTAACAAATATTATGAAAATGTAATTTATCAAGGAGGTTCAAAATTTTATAAAGATAACAAATTATTTTTACCTAGTATGTTTTAGGGATTGTCCAATATAAAACTCATAAAAGTTCATTTTTTTTACTATATTAATTTTTAATTTTATTCTCATTAGTATATTATATAAACCTACATTAAATATTTCAATAAAAATTAGATTTTTAAACCAAGTCTCCCGGTCATCTTATCTCCTTTCATATTATATACACAAACAGTGTTATATATAAATAGAGCCGTAATAGAAGTAGATAGAGTTAAGGAAGGTCTCCTTTCATATTAAATATACATAAATAGGGTACTAAAGAGTGTTCTAAATTAAAAAATAAATAAAGATATTCTAATTTCTATTAAATTAAATACTATACATATAATGAAATTATTATAAAAAATAATAGTTTACCCTCATTATGATTATTTTTATTTTTTTTAAATCCCAAAATCAATTCGGTGAATAGTGGTCAAATACACAGACCAATGATATGCGACGAAACAAAAAAATTAATAGTTTTTATATGAACTATGGTTGGGATGTAATGTTGATAGACTTTGTTCACGTTTGAAATATGTATGTCTAGAAAACAAAGAGAACGATGTTTAAATTAATTTAATTTGTAGATTTTAATAAAAAAAATACAATTCGTTTGTTCAGGTTTATAATATTCAAAGTCATTTTAATTGTTTTAATTAAAATTTTCAATGGTTATTGATGCATAAACTAATTTAATATCTGGATTTTAATAAAAAAATAAAACCAGTCCATTCATGTTTATAATATTCAAACTTAATTTACTCGTTTTAATTGAAAGTTTCGATCATCAAGCTGTTCATATATATATATATATATATATATATATATATATATATATAAATAAATAAATAAATAAAGGGGTTGACCATGTAAGTTAATTTTACATTATGATTATCTTTGGCATCATTAATTACCATAAACGGTTTATTAAGCTAATATTTCGTTACATATAATCGTTTACAAAGAGTGGTTATAGCTAGTAGAAAGCCTAATAACCAAATCTCTCAACAACCCAAACTAAACTCAATAAACCAAGTCAAATATATCTATATATATATAGTTGTTAAACAGTTATAACACAAAAAGAGTTAAACAGGTTATAACTTTTCTTAATAAGTATAACTTGTCCACAGTTCCTCTCTTCTTAATTTCTCCCTGGGCTTGGCTGGCTAGCTTCAAGCTGCAAAAGCAATGGAGAGCAGCATGATCCTATGGACGGTAGTTGCGGGGGCAATGGCAATGGCAATGGCAGTGTGGCGTTTTCTGCTACAGAAGCTGAGTTACAACCTGCCGCCGGGGAATTTGGGATGGCCCCTTCTCGGAGAAGTTATCCCTTTTTATTTTCGACCCCATGAATTTATAACGAAGCGCCGGGAAAAGTAAGTGCCATTTCCAATCACGTTGTTCATGGAATATGGGATCGTTTTAGGGTTTGAAACTTAATTTTGTGAAGAAGTACAGATGGATCTTGACCACATTAGATTTTCTGAAAAACATGAAAATTTGTTGTAGCTGAAGTTTTTGTTTACAGGCCAGAGACAGCAGCAAGGATTAAAATCTTATTTTGTGAAGAGGGAATCTCCTGTTTTATTTTTTGAAACTTAGGTTTTGGATTAAAACATAATTGAGTCCATTATCAAAGTTTATAATCAAAACATAAAAATCTTTTACTTTATATTTTTCTGATCATCTATTTATGATTTTAAAAGTCAGTTTATCCTTCAAAGCTTTCTCATGTTATAAGTACCGACCTTGATGATGCACTCAACTATGTTGTATCCTAAACATTTCCCTATGATAATGTCTTTGATTTCCACAATTAAAATCCTTCTTAGATTATATCCAGCGCTATTTGAATCTCTATTAATTAATAACGTGCATACAGGTTTTATTCTCATATTTTGCTTCAGTTTAAGTCCTCTCTGTTAGCAAGTTTTGCTCCTGGAAAACTTGATTGTGGATTACCTTCGAACTTCATCAGCATATCTGACCTGCTAATGCGGGAATGATGAGTAAAGTCTGCAAAGATCAGACTTTAATTTTTCTATCTTGGATGATGCAGAATGCTCTGTATTTCTGCTTTTGTTGTATTGATCTGGCTGTGGCTGTTGTCTCTGCTAATTGCTGAATGCTCAGTCATGAATGCTATGTCTGCTGATTGCTGAATGCTCAGTCATGGATGCTATGTAAAAAATGTCTTTTGATTCTATTTGAATAACAAAGACTGATATTTTTTTCTTCTGAAAAAACGTGCATACAGGTACGGGAATTTGTTTAAAACAAATCTATTGGGATTTCAGACTGTAATTTCCACAGATGCGCAGGTCAACAACTTTATTCTTCAGAACGATGGTCGGCTTTTCGTTCCTCAATATCCGAATTCCTCCAGAGTGTTAGGTGGAAAGTCGAATATAAACGTAGCTCGTGGAGATATTCACAAGATGAAGCGAGGAGGTGTCATGCGTGTTGTAGGTATTCCGATACTGAAACGCCTGCTTCTGCCAGAACTACAAAATGTCATAACTTCCTCTCTCTCGGGATGGGTAGGGAGAAATGTGAATGTTACCCATGAAGCAGAAGAGGTATTTTCTGGTTTTGATCTTCAATCAATATTATATATTCTTTACCTTGAATGCATATGATATATTCAATCATGGCCAATCACCTATGAGACGTTTTGATCTTCAACCAATGTTGTAATATTTTAAACGTTAAAAGCTTTGACATGGACGCAGATGCTATTTTCGCTCTTGGCCAGTCACCTGTTGAGTCTTAAACCGGGGACGGAACTGGACAAGATGAAAGAAGATTTTTATGTTTATAAAAAGGGATTTTTCGGCTTATCGTTCAACTTCCCTGGCACAACTTTCAACAAAAGCTTGCAGGTAATAAATAACATATAGCGTTTGGTATTTGATTGCATTTTGGGGATCATTCTGGTTGTATTTATCTAGTTATTTGAGGTAAAACTCAGAATTTTTCACTTAAGTACATATACGCCTGATGTAATCTATGTTTTTTTGTTGTCTAATGAGAAAAACTTTTGACTAGCAAGTTTGTTATTGGCTAAGTTACCACTAAACAAGGGCATCTAAGTAGTCTAATCACTAAAGGGATACCACCAGGCCTGGACCCCATTAACCCTTAACATAGTTAAATTTCTGGTATCTTAGTGGGATCCCACCAGTCCTGCACCCCACTAACCCTTAACATAGTTAGATTTATGGTATATCCCTGGGATTTGAACAGGCTACCTTTCATCTTAGGAAACAGTCTAAATCACCCGGAATCCCACCAAACCTGGACCCCACTAACCCTTAACATAGTTAGATTATTAATACCCTTAAACCAACTATCTTTCAGCTTAAAAAAATCTTAAGCTTACCTGTTCTACATCTCACCAATTACCTTTCTACATCTCACCAATTACCTTTCTTAACCTTACCGGTTGTACATGTCACGAATTACATGCAAATCTATGTTATTCCAGTCTTTTGTCTAAGTACTGAGCGATTATATTAAATTTGTCTAATATGATCAATTGTTGCCTCGTTCGGTAGGCCATCTTTGAATTTAAAGATCAAAGAGTTTTATTTTTCTTTATATGGATTCTCTACGACCTTGAATCTGAGTAACCATGGCTAATTGTTCTTCAAACACCAAAGAGTTTCATCTTCTCTAAAAATATAAAAAATGGGAATAAGGGATCTCGTTCCCTGAAACTTTTATGTGTGGAACTAGGACTTGGTAGGTCTTCATTCTCTTCCATTTCCACTTTCTTCCAAAACTTTTTTGAGAAATAGGAAACTCACAACTAGTATCTACATAAAAGAGTGATTTGCACTAACAGTAAGGTTTTAAAGCTTTCATCACTGTTTAAACCTTTCTTTTTATCATTAGAGGATCATGAGGTCTTCACTTAGTGAAACCAAGTTATAGGATATTAAAGAATATGACTAATTTCACTATATATTGATAATTAGTTACAAAAATTATTTTGGTGAGACTTCCTCCCAATACATATTTCCAATTTAAAAGCCCTTATTTTAACAATATATTCCTTAATTTTTACTAGAAATATTTTTATACCTCCAATACCTATAAACTTCCCAATAAAAATGATAAGTTATTGGTCAACAAGATGAATACCCTATAAAAAAAACTTAATAACCAAAATTATAAAAAAAAACTGCCTCCCATCATTAACCAAATACTTAGTGATACATTCCCCTTGTTATATATTCTCTTTTGGATTTGCAGAAAAGGGAAGAGCTTTCTAATCAGATCAAAAGAATTATCGAGGAGAGGAAGAGAAACATGTCATCTCACAATTCATCTGACGACCTACTATCATGGATACTGAAAGAGGCAGAAGAAAACGAAGATGGGGAATTTGAATTTGCAACATTTCAGATCGTAGATCTCATTCTGTCAATGTTCTTCAGCGCCATTGAAACTATACCAAGAATGCTTGCTTTGGTGGTGAGGCGTTTATCAGAAAATCCGCATATCATTCAAGAACTCAGGGTGAGTATGGTCAAATTTAAAAGAATATTTGTTTGACAGTAGGGTTGGTATGGTCAAATCTAAAAGAATATTTGTTTGACAGCATAACTTTATCGGATACTTTATATAAGATAATCTCATATGTCAACTGACATAACGCAGGAAGAACACGAAGCAATCAGAAGCACCAAAGGAAAAATCGAGAGTCTGTCGTGGGATGACTATAAATCAATGGCTTTTACCAAAAATGTAAGTTGTACAGATTTGTTTCATCGATCTCCATTTGATTCTCTTCCTATATTAACAAACCCTAATCCATTTTTTTCTTTTCTTATTTCACAAACCCTAATCATGAACAGGATCCAATTTTCTTTATTTTTTCCAGGTTATCAAGGAGGCAATGAGATTAGGAGACGGACACATAAACACAATAATGTTGAGGAAAACTATCGAGAATGTAGAAATGCAAGGTATGCAACTTTGTTACTCTCCAGCTCAATAAATTACAGCACTTTATCAACCCTATTTTCTGGTTCTAACAATCAAATGCACGGTGTATATTATTTGTGTAAAGGATATACAATTCCCAAAGGGTGGACGTGCGTAATTACTGATCAATTCTCCAATTTCGATACCAAGTACTACAGAGACCCTCTTGTTTTCAATCCTCGGCGATGGCAGGTGCGAGATGCCTTTGAGAACTTAGAATTAAAACAAATTGCGTTTACCTGAATGCTTATCTTCTGTCTTGTTTACTTATTCTTTCAGGACCCTGATATGAATAACACACCCTATATAACCTTTGGAGGAGGCCCTCGACTTTGTCTAGGATATGACTTCTCTATGCTGGTCATTTCGGTTTTCCTACATCATCTTGTAACAAATTTCCAGTAAGGATTACTACTCTCAACCATACAAAGCGTATAAGAGTTTTTATTTTTATTTTTATAATTCTGATATAAAAGCTACATTTTATGGCGTTATGCAGATGGGATTGCATTCCTTCTGATAAGTTAAGGTGGTTTGATTCACCTTTCATGTCACCGACTGATTGCACACTTCGAGTGAAGGACTTAGAAATGGAGTAAGAGATACCGGAAGTAATTTACAAAAAAATTAGGGTAGATAGGTTGTATGTTTAATTATACCTTATATAATTGACATTGACTTATGATAATGTATAGATATTTGGGAAAATGCCGAAATGTATGAAGGCTTGAGTGAACATTTATCACTAAAAAGGAACGTGTTGATGTCGTTCATAGAAGGTGATTGAAAATTATGGTGAATAGATGGTGATTGTTTTTATGGCATTGTGAATTATATTAATATATTTTGTTGAGAGAAGGAAAATGAAAATTTTGTTGAATAGATGGTGATTGATTTTATGGTATTGTGAATTATATATATATATATGAGGAGGAGTTAATTTTGGCTAATTTATTTGGTTATAAGGAAACTTAAGTTTAATTTTTTTAGAGTGGGTTGGTGTGTTACTCATGCCCCTAGGTCGTGGATTAATAGGCAAAGGCTACTCCCACAAATCAAGGAGATTCTAGCAAACAAAACAAAAATATGATGACATGAAGTCATGGGGATTCTTGCAAACAAAACAAAAATATGATGACATGATCCCAGAAGTCATGGGGATTCTTGCAAACAAAACAAAAATATGAGACAAGATGGTGGTGGTCATATAAGTTTTTTTTTTAACTTTATTTAAAATAATTTATAGTTTTTAAATTGGGTCACACCAATCCTCAACATAGATGATTTTTTTAATGATATCTCTAACTACCTTGCTAGATTCAACTCAAACTGCCAAGCCCATAAAATCAATAATAAATTTGACTAAAATAAGTTATAATTATTATCATTATTTATAAAATATATATGAATAAAAAAATTTCGGTTATTCCAAATAATGTTATTATGCAAAGTACTAAAATAAGCAAAGTCTAAATATATTAAAAAATCTTAAAAAATCCAATTATTGAACTTTGTTAATATTAATTTATTTACATGTCTAAACTAAATTAAATTAGATTTTGGACTTCCTTCAGTTGATCAACAAGATTAACCCAAGTGATTAAGCTCAGTGTAACATGTGTACTCCTTCAATTGATCAACAAGATTAACCCAAGTGATTAAGAGGAGTGTAACATGTTTGAGGATTCATTTCATGGTCATCATATCTTGTTATGCTTAAATGCATCTTGATTAAGATTTAAATAAGCTTAAGTTAAGGGATGGTTATAGAAAGGGTTAACAATAATTACTTTTTTTTAATATTAAATAGTATTTGTTTTATGCTTATATTAATTAGTTCAATGTTTATGTAATATATCATAAATGTATAAATTTAATGATTTGGTAATTTTTAATGTTTATGTTATATCATAAATGGATAAATATATTGATTTGGTAATTACTTGTTTATTCTTTGTTTAATAGTTAGTCATCTAGACAAAACTAACTGAGTGTGCTAAAATAATAATAAAATAGTGATTATGATACACTTTTATAAGTTAATATTATCTAAAATTTATTATAAAATATTAATAAATAATTGTTTGAATGTGATTTTGTAATCTTCAAAATTAATTTAATTATTTTGATGGGATGATTTCATATACTAATTAATACAATTAAACAATTTGATTAACATTTAATAACTCAAAACTCATATTTATAAATAGTGGTCAACACAATCAAAAGATTTAAAAAACATTCTATTTAAATTTAATACAAGTAATTATCAAATTTACAACACCTTCTATCCTAGAAATGTAATGGGCATTAATATGATGGGAGAGTGGAAAGTGCAACACCAACTTGCCTGTGGGGCTGTAAGATGGTCCTTTTGACCCCGTGGATTTATGAGTAACTTAATGTTTAGACAATTTGCATCAATATTTCGGTGGATTTTTTGGCAAAAATATGGTCGAAATTGTTGAAATCACAATTTTGGGTTTTTGAAATCGCATATTTGAGGTGCCCCCAAAGGTAATCAAAATAGATGTCAAAATTGCAATTTCAGTAACCAAAACTATGATTTTAGTGATTTTTTCCATCCCCTAAATCCGATGAAAACAATCCAAAAAAATGCAAATTTTCTAAACATTAGTTCACCTCATGGATTTATAACCAAGCACCGAAAAACATTAAAAAACCTTTCCAATCACGTTTTTAATAGAATATGCCACAATGTTTGAGTTAAGAAAAAAAGTTAGTATAGTATAAATAGATATTAATTGTATACCATTATTTCGCTACATTGAAATTTGTATCTAGAGTTTGTCTTTGAGATACAACAATGGGGATCTAGATCTTAATTGCATATGATTATTTCAATACATTGAAATTTGTATCTTGAGTTTATGTCTCTAAGATACAACAATAAGGATCCATGGTACGTATGTGGTTATTCCAGGGTTTGATATGTAGTTAATATGCATCTAAATGGTTAGGTGAAAATATTTGAAGTTTCATTTTTAGATGGATATTATTGTGGATTGATGTTGTTTATGATGTGTTTTTACGAGGTTATATATATATATATATATATATATATATATATATATATATATATANNGACCATCCTATCTGTTAGAATTGTTGTGCCATTTAGATCATCAAGAAATGAGTCCAAATTATTATTATGCAGTGAAAGAGGAATGACAATACACACTGAACAAATCAAATCTCACAGGAAACATATGAGTATAGCTCATATTATTGCAGTATCATGTTCATTAAAGAATTCAGTGTTACATAGGGAAAAAATTTGAATCATTAGGGATGATTTCAAATCTTCCAACTGGATGTGACTGTATCTGACTGCATGGCTAACTAAATATGTCTCAATCAATATCAGAGTCCAAGTAGTTAACTCCCAATGTCTAATCCAGTCAAGCAATCAATTATAATCGATCAACTCAGTCTAACTAAGGTGGTAGGTGAGAAAAGGTGCCTTCCCACAAGCAACCATGCATGACTGGCACTAACTAAATTGAAAGTGAACTAACTAAATGTAACTGAGGAATAACTAAGCATAACTAGTAACCATCAACCCGCAACTGAACGAGGTTGGTGCCAGGACTCCTAGTGCCTCCTAAAATGTAGGGATTGCTCTAGGAAGCGCCTAAACAGATGCATGAAAGTGAAGAAAATGGAAGTTAGCCTCTATCGGCGTTCCCCACACTCTAGTAACTTGTACATGTATCCCCATTAGGCCATGTGGACCCAATGGTACCAGTGGACCCAAATAATTAAATAAAACTCCTGAGTTAGGCTAAAATAATCTAGGATAATTAATCCTAACACCCCACCTGAATCCTAACTAGAGAAACTGTGGGCCTTGGCAACAAGGCCAAAATTCACCCATATACAATCTAAAAGATAAAATGTTGCTTAATAAACCGAGGTAATAAGGGAAAAACTCATGGGAAACCCCCTCAAAAAATAAGTAGGAAACATGAAAATTCAAGATATTTTTAGAAGAAAGAAGCTTCCTCCTTAGAAAAATAACTTGTAAAAACACTACTGCAAATTGTAGATCTATGCAGCAGTATGATTCTTCTATGCAGCAGCATCCTAAAATTGTGCATGGGAACCTCTCAAAACTAATGAATATGTCTAGACTAATTTCCCTCTTTGGAAGAAGAAGACTATGCTTGAAAGTGAATCAGAAATATAGACAGTTACATGATGAAAACTGGAGCCATGTGGAGCGATTGAAATCAACTGATGAGAGAGCAAAAGTGCTTGATAATTCAAACCATGTGAGGAACACCCAAGCAACTTATATATTTCAGCCTTGAAAATTGAACCATGTGAGGTAAAATCAACCCCAAGTGTTAGGAGCAAGTGTCCAGACGAATCCAGAATGTCTCCATCTTTACGAGTTTTGTGCAGAGATGAGCATGTGATCAAATAGATAGATAGAGAGTCCCTCGGACTGTGGAGAGAGAATGATTGAGCTCCATAATCTGATATAGATTCATAAATAACCAATGATTCACAAAATAAAATATCAACAAACTCATAAAAGGAAACTAACATCAAATCCCCAACAGTAAGTTTGAAGGAGACTTGTGGTACTTGATTTGTCACACTAGCTACAAGCATGACTTAAGGCTCTTGGAAAATAAAACTTGAACCAAATAATATCAGATCATATCCAAATAATATCATATCAGATCCAAAAGTGTGGAATGAAATCAAATCCCTAGCAGAAATTTTGAAGGAGACTTGCAGTACTTGGTTTTTCACACCAAAATTGATGAGAGCAGCTACAAGAATTACTGGAATCTCTTTAAACTTAAAACCTGAACCAAATAATGTCATATCAGATCCAAATAAGATCATATCATCTCCAAATAGGTTCATATCATATCCAAGAGTGTGCTCCACCGAGATGGTAAATGTACAATTTTCTCCTTCTTCAAAATTATGAAAATTAGTGCATGCAATCATGTAGGAATTGACTGGAACCTCTAGATCAATGAGAGCGAATGGATCACTCCTACAATATGATATTATTTCCAAAATATCCAAAGATTTACAAAATATAATATCAACAAAATCTTGAGATAAAAATGACATCAACTCCCCAGCAGAAATTTTGAAAGAGATTTTTGGTACTTGATTCTTCACACCAAAATTGATGAGCACAGCTACAAGAAGTACTGAAAGCTCTTGAAACTTAAAAATTGAACCAAATAATATTATATCAGATCCAAATAATATCATATGAGATCCAAATAGGTTCATATCATATCCAAGAGTGTGCTCCACCGAGATGGTAGATGCACAATCTTCTCCTTCTTCAAAATTCTGAGTATTGGTGCATGCAATCATGTAGGAATTTGCTTGAAGCTCTAGATAAATGAGAGTGAATGGATCGCTCCTAAAATATAATATTATTTCCAAAGTATCCAAATAACTACTTATCTGCACACCAGCAACATCATTAGAGACATCATTAGAGATAGAGAAATCAAATTCCTCTTCTTTTTCTGAAACAATCACTGGTAAACTATGCACAAAATTTAAAATAGAAGAATCATTGGATAATTTTCGCATAGAATGGAAGGAGAGATTTTATTCAATAACCTATATTCAAATGTATTCTTCTGGATCAACCAGATGAGAAGATGAGATATCGGATATCTCATAAACTTTCGGAGCAACAGGAGAAGGAGTCACTCCAAGGAAACTTTATTCAATTCGAATTGACTATGTGGAAGATTGTGTCTCTTCTTCATCTTGAACAAATTCATCAGAGAGAGTATATACCAAGAATTTTGAATAAATAAATCTTGTGGTTCTAGGTGTGCTCTCCAAATTTATGTAATAATTCTCATTGTGCTTCCCAAAGGTTCTATCAAGTTCTGTCTAGAGATCTGTAATATCCCGAATTTTGGACCTAACACTTATGGGAATAAGCCCCATTGCTTATGATGTTTCTTCGATGTTTTATTTTGTATATTGGGCATAAGACCTCACTGCATGTGAGAATGATTATTTGTTTGATATACTGGGCGTAAGCCAATTGCATATGTTGTATGTAACTGATTTCATGTGTTGGGTGTGGACCTTGAAGCACATAATTGATGAGATGTTTGTGTTGAGTGCAAGCACTGAGGCACATGAGTATTTGATGTTTGGTGTTGGGAAAGAAGCTCTGGAGCACATGAGTATTTGATGTTTTGTGTTGAGCAAGAAGCTCTAGAACACATGAGTATTTAATGTTTGTGTTAAGTAAGAGGCTTTGGAGCGCATGAGTATTTTAAATGTTTGTGTTGAGCGAGAGGCTCTAGAGCACATGAGTTATGAAACATTTGTGTTGAGCAAGAAGCTCTGAAGCACATGAAAAGATAAGAATTGGAAGTGTTGGGCATAAGCTCTGGAGCATTCCAAGTTGATGTTGAGCATAAGCTCTAGAACATCGGATCCTTGGCCATTGTATCCCTAGGTGTATCCTACAAATACATCCTAGAATTAGTGTTGAGTGAGGAGCTCTTGAATTGCACTAAGTTTGTAACTCCCTATTTTTTAGTGTTGAGTATGGGCTCTAGATAAACGCTAAGAGTTACTAAAAAATTAATCTGTTGAGTGAAAATGACTCTCATAAAACATCTATCACATATTACTTATTTTTAAGTGCTTAAATGAAATTTTGAATTTTTGTATCTCATCAAGTACAGAAGAACTACCATATTATACAAGGTAATCCAACATACAAGGAGGTTTAGAGTTTCCTAACCTAGTTGACCTAGAATCCCTACCTGAAGGCCTTATTAAATAAAGTGACTAAGCTAAAAGAAAGGTCATACGATTAGGGATCATGCTATATGATACCTAAAGTTAAAATGTTAACAAATGGTATATATATAAATATATAGTTTATACATGATATGTATAAGAGAGTAAGCATAGTAATAATACTAGTAACTATGAATAATAATGAAAGGATCTACATATTATTATTATTACTGTTTGTGCCAGAAATTGTTCTCAGACTACAAAAGAACAAGCCAACACAATCTCAATAAACACAATTAAGTAAAATAGGTTTTTCTAGGGTTTTGGCTGTACAGTTTGTAGACAAGAGGGCAGAAAATTCATAAGACCAAAGAAAACACTAAATCATAAGCATTTGAAAGACTGATATGCATAACATATAAACTATAATCCAAACACAATAATCACAGTACTGAGTTCCACCCATAGTTAACAAGCATTTCATGCATAAAAACCTTAAACAGGAAATGAGTATACCAACTGAGTGATTAACACAAATCAGAAATGAAACCATTCAATAGTCTAAAAAGGGATTATAGTTGCATATATTTCATAATTCAGTCATCAAAAACACATAAGAGTTTTTACACTAAGCTCATAAACCACAGCCTGATAGCCTCCCCTTGCAACAAAAATCGAACCCTTGGTCCTTTCCCAGACATACATTTATCTTGTTCCTTCAAAAACAGTTACATCACTGAACCAAAACTACTTTTAGGTCATTTATCGAATTGTTCAATATAAACTATCATTATACAAAAATGAAATAAATTTTTCAAACTAACTAATAACTGCTCTTCTTAAAGTACTTTTACAAGTCTTTTGCTACCTCTACTAAAAGAGAAATTCCCTCTAAATCCTGGGCTTTCCTTCTGGCCTTCTGGTGATCTGCTTCCAAATCTGTAACTCTTTTTGTCAGCTCCTCATTTTGTTGTGTCAACTCTTGAATATTTTGTTTTAATTATGTAAACAGTCTCTCTATCTGTCTCTTTCTTTTTAAATCCTCTTTAGAAACTGAAATCAATTCCTGTGTTTTATATTTGGAAAGGTCATTCAATTTCCTACATTTCTTGTGTTTTACTCATCGCAAGATTCATTGTGTAAGTGTCTCAAAATATCCATGCAAGTGGACGGATGTCTGTTTTTTCAGTTTTCTATTGCATCTAATGTGCCAAAAGAGACCCTCATCTTTGTGCACTCACCCATAAGATCTGTTTAAGGTTTATATATCAGTGTTCGATTAAACAAGTAGGATAAATTCCTTGTAGATATTTCCATAAATGAACATCTGTAATGCATGAAGCAAGAATCTCCACTAATTTTATTAGAAATGTTAGCAACTATAATTCTACAATCAACCTATTATTAATAACAAAATAATTTCAATAGATTCCTACATAGCTATAGGAAAAGTTTATGTTAGCTCACTTATCCTAATATACAGTACGTTCTAGATTGCAAAATGAACCAGTTACTTTATTAAATCTAATTACACATAACTAAACATTGTTAGGAACCTGGATAAATTTGAAATAACATCGATATAAGGTAGGAACATCCACGCTCCACCCAATCATAGATTGAGAGCAGCACATCCTTCTTCTCTAATCACCCCTTATCCAAATCGTGTTTATCAAAAGTGGAAGATAGTCAACCTCTGTAACAATATTTCGTTTACTTAAACAAAATTTATTTCCTAACACCAGAGTGCTCACATAACAATTTCTTCATTCCCAACATACTAAGCAATGTACTTCCTCCCACATATGCCCCCCTTTGATCTTTACTTTGCCTAGGTCTTTTACTAACAACCAATTTCTCTTGGAATTTTCCTAGCTATTAAAATCATTGATTTTTAGGGAGTGTCTAGTGCCATTAATGCACTCTCGACACTTGTTTCGACTTCCCTAAGGTTAAATATTTCCCATCCCCCACTCTTGTATGTAGAATTTCCTCATTTAGCATGGTAGTCCTCCATTATTCCCAAATTGTTTATTACCTCCATCCAATAAGGGACAATTGGCATATTTCAGATCTAGCCAACTTATTTAATTTAAACAATAAAAACTAATTAAATCATAAATAAACACATTGTCATTTTCTTGGAGATGTTACAAAGGAACTCTAAGAGAAAATGATTTTCATCCTCAACGCTCATTGATTCACACATATGGCAAATCTTTTCTGCCCATGGAGTTTTAGGAATAGACCAACGCCTTGTTTCACTATGAAGTTCATGTGAGTTCATTCTAAGTTTGGCTATATTTGTTTTCTTTCATGTGCTAGTTACTACCAAGATATACTTCTGATCTTCCAATTTAGGATTAATGACCTCCTTATAGTATCTTAATTTTCTCTTAACCATTAAATTTCCTCACACACGAATTTCTCTTTAAACTTAGAAGTAATAATATTTTTGGCATTATCAATGCTCTCCAAAATGTCGTTTTCATCAATGCCCCAATGGTTTAACCAAGTCATGGTAGCTTTACACCAACATCGCTTGAGGCGTAGTTGGTTTTGACTTGAGTTTAAAGCAATTTTAGGAAGTCTCTCGTTTCCCATTTTATTTAGTTTATGCTTGTACATCATGTACCTAGTCATAGTGATGCTCTTGATGGGGTAAATACCCATTTCTATGAGGAGAATAGGATAAGGCGTATTGCTTTTAATTTTGAGGTTATAAGTTATAAACTGCTTTTGGATTTGCTCAATCTTCCCCCAAGATTTTCTAGAAAATTTGCACCCCATACTTCACAACCATATAAAATAACAAGGATGACAAGAGTTTCAAAGAGGAACTTTTTTTTTTATCCCACGTGACCAGATTGCCTGATTTACAGTTATTTTCAAGACCAAAATAAGCTTTCCACCCTAGCATTAATCCTTTTTCTCAATGCTATAGTTCCAATTGATCTTGTAATGAATATCGATTATGAGATACTTGTAAGAAGTCACTTCCTCTAGATTTCTATTATCATAAATTAAATTTGCATAGGTGTGTTTCTTATATTTTATAACCATGATTTTTTGTCTTATTGATGTTAATAGTCATACCCATGTTAGAGCAAAAATATTTAAGAATTCTTAATTGCTTATTGAGATCACAAGGACGCATTTCCATAAGAACGTTATCATCAGCATAAAGTAGGAGGATGATAACTATCCCAACTAAGATTGTATCGACGCAACTTGCTTCTTCTAAACACTTTTATAGCTTATCAATGTGTTGAGGCCTGGAAATTCGTAGGCAACAACAGCAAGAGATTCTCCCCAGTCAACGTTCCCAAATAGCCCGTGACTGTTTGGTGTAGGGAATCCGTCCGGTTTACGATCTGGCTACCATAGATCAAGTAACAAAATTAACAGGTTTTACCGGTTGCGGCCCGGTCCACCATATATATTTTGTATTTTTAGTTTTAGGTATGACATGCAAGTGCCTAGCTAAAATCCAGATTGATTAAGCATGCAAGGAGTGGTCACAATGTGATGCGCAGGTTCTTACCTCTCGTCTTAGACTCTCTTGCATCTGAATCTCACAAAGCAAGAAAATAAAACTAACTACCTAACCTATCCCTAAGGAGCAAGATTATCACTTATTAATTAGTAATGTATTTTGTGCATGCATTATGAAAAAAATTACAGATAGCTGATACTTCTTTCAAACACATGAACATTTAAAGATATTTGAACAACCAGATAGCCAATTGTTTATGAACAACATTCAATACTCGTAGTGGAAATTTCCATAAAGTAAACTAGAGATCATTTATACAAGAACATAGGTTCAAAGAGTTAGAATGATCTCACAGTTAATGGACACAAAGCTGAAAATGAAATAGTTCCTCTTCAACAAATCCATAGCATAACATTTGAACTTTCCACCAAGCTTTCTCCAACAGGAAAACTGTAATTATCTATTGCAAAAGGAAATAGTTCTTCTTACAATATGTCTTCACCAATCTAACTAGGAAAAAGTCCCTATTCCCTCTAACTTTCCTATATTTATACAAAAACAACAAAATCTTTGGGTTGCCCTGCCCCCTGACCTTCTAGCTCCCCCGACCGTTTTAATCTCATTGTTTTGTCAGTTTTTGAGTGCTCGTGATTTAGGCGATACGTTACATTTTGGATTTAGTCTTATGAGTGCTTATATAATGGGACCAGCTCAGTAACTGACGGACCCTTTCCAAGCCTGGGCTTCTGTTGCCATTGATTCCGCTTTGTCTTTTATTCGTCCCTTTTAAGATCCCGTTGATTTCAGAAAAAATTCTGCTTATCACTTTTCAGCCAACTTTTCTCAGCTTTATCCTTCAGCTATGTCTTCTTGCAGCAGCAATCTGAAGAATCTTCTGAGTTCGTCTGCAGTCAAAACAAAAATCATCATTAATTCGGACTGGATCTTTTCAATAAACTTAAACCATGCTAACAATAAATCTGATCATAAAAGTGAGGCCCTGTATTGCGCTCTCGTCACGAAAACCTTAACAAGAATAAAAAACCACCGCTGCCCACAAAGGGGTTAAAAACTCACAAAAACGGCGGGAAAAAACCTTATCAACGGCTTGAACCATTAAAATAAGGGCAGGATAATCTTACTCACAGCCACAATGGTAGGTTTTAGATGGAAAACGAGTTCCGCAGGACCGTTAAGTCTATCGGCGTCGAAAAGACTAAATGCCAAATCATCGGGCGAAAAAGTTCCCTGACAGCGAACGGAACGACACAAACGTCGGGAGGTTAGTGCATTACGCAGCCACAATGGCGAGGGATAAAATACTATGGGCTCCGCGGAAAATAAGACATATCGGCGAAAACCATAACAAAACATCGGCGAGTGGAGCAGTTACAATGGCGGACACTTAGTTTACTCGGGAGCCGCAATGGCGGAAGGAAATCAGACTACCACCTTCGATCAAAGTTACAAAACTTTCCGATATGGCGCAGAAAAATCGTGAAAACGTTAAGTGCTCAAAAAATCTTAAGGTTGTACAGCGGTCTAAAAATATTGTTTCATCTCCAAGACAGCGGCTTCATAAAGATAAAAAAACCACCGACTTAAACTTCAGCCAACCTCCGTCAGCGCAAAGCCAGTCGAAATAATAACATCACAGCATTGGAACAGTCAAAGCTATCCGTCAGAAAAATCATCGTTCAGCTTCCACAACAGCGGCCCCGTAGGGAAAAGTGCCTCCGATGCATGGTTAAATGACTTCCGAACAACCAAACTAAAAACGTTAAGTTCCACAGACTTTTGGTTGGGCAATGACAAAAAGTTTATTTCACCTCCAAAACAGCGGCAAAAACAAGAAATAGACTTCCGATATCAAAGAAAGAAATCGCAGATCAAAAGGGCAACATTTTAAATCCAATCTTTAAATTCCACAACTCAAACAGTTTCAGACATATGCAATTTTCCGAAAAGCACGAAAACAATTGACCTCAAAACAATCCAAACTTGTAGCAAAGGGGAAACAAAAACAGAGTTCATGGATCCAAACGATTCTAGGCAAGATAAAAATTAAGAGGAGGGTCCAAAATTTCAAAAATTTGGGAAAACAGTTGCAGCTGCAACACAATGTAAATGCAGAAAAGGGTAGGCGAGAGGGGGAAACATTGTTTAACTCCAATATTACAATTTATATATGTTGTCCACCCCTCATTATTCTTAAACTTGGCAATGACCTTTTCGTATAACCTTATCACAGAAGCTCTCAACTCAAAAAGAACCTTAAGATCCCTTAGCCTATTCCACATGTTATTTATAGGCACTATATCAAAAGACTTTCTAAAACCGACAAAGCAACAAAATAGGTCCGACTTATTATTTTGACATTCTGTTGGAATGATTCTAAGTGTAACGAGGTGGTCCATTGTTGAATGATTCCTTCTAAAACCTGCTTGGCCTTTAGCCTGCTTACCTTCTATTTCTAGCCATTCATTGATCTTCTTTTCTAAGATAATACCTTACAACTTAGCTAAGAGAGGGCTTAATCATAATATTTCGACAATTAGAGGGGTCGTTTTATCACCACTTTTGAAAATAGGAATAATGAGGCTTTGAGTCCAAGGTGTAGAAAACCTTTACTCGAAAGCTAGATTAAAGAGTTTGTAGATACATGGAATGAAGGCAAGCCCTACAAATTTTGAAATTTTGAAAATATATTTTTAATTTAATCATTATTAATATTTTCAATATTTAAAATTAATATCAATTTTTTATTTTTTTTTTATTTTTTTTTAAATTTAATGTTGATTTTTTTTTAATTTTATTATTATCACCGTTTTATTGATTTTAAGTTATAAAAGTATTTTTTTGATGTTGTATTTCAATGAGTTGTTTTTAGGGCTTGGTTACAATTATAATACTTAATACTTAATTTATTTATAATACTTAATTTATTATTATTAATAAGGATTTATTATGTTACATTTATTAAAGTGTCTTATTGTATTTCAATGATTTTTAATTATTAAGATTTTATTATTTTTTTAATTATTAAGATTTTATTCATTTTATGTTATAAAAGTATCTTGTTTTAATAATGTCGTATTCAAATGAGTTGTTTTTAGGCTTATGATTAGACCATTATAATACCTAATTATAATGGTATTTTTTTTTTTTGTGATATTTTCTTTGGTGAGATTTAACTTCAAAGTAAACTTATTTTTTAATCAAATGTTTTCTGTTTTTTTAAATATATGTATTTTAAATAGTGAAATGTAATATGTTTTTATTTTTTTATTTTTAAATGTGATATGTTATTTTTTATTAAAAATTTGATAATTTAAAAAAAATTGCAATTTGACTTTAAAATGCTAATTTTTGACTTAATGTGATAGTATTTGTTTTAATATTATTTAATTTTTTTATTAAAACATTTCTAAACTTGTGGGCCAAACTTAGAACTATTTTAGAGATGCAATTTAAACAAACCATTGCATTAGTAACCGTTATCAACAATTTTGATGTTGTACATTGTTTTAAAAAAGTATAGATTTAAAATTCTAAGATTTGGGTTGGAATAAATAAAGTTTTTGGGCAAGATTTTCAACAAATTTGGTGACTTTTTTTCAAAATCCAAGTTACAACTGTCAATTTATGGATGGAGATGAAGGTTTCTGAAGTTGTTGAACTCATTTCTATCTTCAAATCTGCCATTAAAGCAGAGTTAAATTTGCTAAGACATTTCCTTTTCAAAATGCCAAAAACTACATTTTTGGTTATTATTATCCATACAACTATTTTACAGAGGATGAGGGGAGTGACCATTTTTGTTAGGAAGAGAACAACTATCTTCCCATATTAAGTTAATGTTGTAACCAAAAAAAACCATTTTTTCAACCAAACATCACAATATTAACTTTACCAACAATTTAGATGCCATGCCTTGTAGCTATAGACATTATCTTGCTACAATGACATAACAATTATGAGGAGAAGGTAGAAGATGTGTAAAATTGTAAAAATTATTTAAAGATGATAAATACATCATGTTTTATCATTTATCATCCATACAACATATCCGGTAAAGGAAGAAGAGGCTAACCATTGTGTGGGTCATTACTTTTGAAATAGAGGGCAACCCTTATATGAATGTAACCGCAACAAAAGAAAAATTGCTAACCATAAATTGAAAAAAACTATTAAAATTACTAAATGAGTTAAGAAAGTAACACAATCTTAACATTTTAAATGATGGAAAACAATTTATGAGCAAATTCCTGAAAGCATCATGCAAAGCTAAATTGTATTTGATTTGTATATTCATAACTTGAGTCTAGCAAGAAAGGCTACACCAAACAAAGCCCTCTATTTCTTTCTTGGACTCACTTGTCAAAGCTATGAAACATGTTAAAAAAAAAAATCATGCACCATGTTCAAGGCTCAATGCAGGAATTGTTTTTCAATTTTGGCTTCCTTGGTTTGGTTTTTCTGGCACCACATCTCCTATTACATCTCTTTGCACCCCAACCTTTGTGTCTTTCATTGATTTACTCCCCGGTCGATTCGACTTGACCTTCCGGAAGCACTGGCCCTGCATTATGTACCTACCATATATGCTACATTAATATTGCAAACAAACAGCCAGTGCAGATGCAATTGAGGGAACATTGCCACCTTGTGGCACTGTTTATTAATAAAAGGCGTGATGCATTTGTTATGGCTTCTTCGGCTTTCACACCTAACCATCAAGCAGTATTGTATTGTATGAGTTATTGGGATGGGCTGTAAGTTGTTAGATTTCAATTAATGGGCAGGTGACAGTTGAGAAATTTATCATTGGAACATGGTACTTGAATATTGCAAACAAGCAGCCATTACAGATGCAATTGAGGGAACATTGCCACCTTGTGGCACTGCTTATTAATAAAGGGCGTGATGCATTTGTTATGGCTTCTTCGGCTTTCACACCTCACCATCAAGCGGTATTGTCTTGTCTGAGTTATTGTGACGGGCTGCAAGTTGTTGGATTTCAATTAATGGGCAGGCTACAGTGAGAAATTTATCATTGGAATATGGTACTTGAATATTGCAAACAAGCAGCCAGTGCAGATGCAAATCATGCAATTGAGGGAACATTGCCACCTTGTGGCTCTGTTATTAATATGGCTTCTTAGGCTTTCACGCCTCACCATCAAGCGGTATTGTCTTGTCTGAGTTACTGTGACGGGCTGCAAGTTGTTGGATTTCAATTAATGGGTAGGTGACAGTTGAGAAATTTATCATTGGAATTTGGATTTGGTAGATAAGTTTATTGTCAGGCTCGAGATCCATCGATTCCAAATATCAATATTCCATTTCCATCTAAGTCCTGCCTCCTCCTAGCCTGGACATCAAGAGGATAAAACAGTGGGAAGTTGGAAGAACGGACTCCGGAGAGCCCTGGTAGGGTCACCGTGACTGAGAAGAAAGAGTGGGAACTCGGGAACGCGGACTCTAGAGAATCCTCGCAGGCTGGCCGTGAGAAATCTAAGGAGAATGAGAACCATGCAATTATTTGCAACAGAGCACAAGAGATAACAAGCTGGCTGCGGAAGCCTTCAACAACGATTTTATTGGCTGACAACTTGTAAGGTTAGTACATTCTGGAAATTCACCTACTTTATGCCAGATTATAAAACAGTTATGCCATTGGATCGAAATTTCCATGTCAAATGGGACGTTGTGCATATGCTTTGCATTGCAAGTCTGAACTTCTACCAGATGAATGGTGAGTGGGGCAGGCACGAAAGCAATCGACCCTTTTGAGTTAAGAAATTAATGAAATATGAAAACTGGCCGGGGCCGACTTGTAACCCCATCACAGTTTGTCTGGGTCGATTTGAATCTTGATTTGTCGCCAGTTGGGAAATTAATAAACCCTACTCTGATGGATAGATCCTTTTGTTGAGTTCCATAGTTAGTTGTCAGCCCGAAAGCTTTCCCTGCACAGTGCCGGTGCTGCTTGCTTTACTTGGTTTTCTCCGAGTCATTAAAAAAGAAAAACTAAGAAGAATTATCGTGGATTGACAGTTGTTGATTGGATTGTTGCTCGCAGATCTGAGAGCATTGTGGGAAAATTATAACATGACCTGAAAAAAAGAAAGGCCCGTAGATTGGTAACAGAAGATGAAACTCAAGATCTGAAGGCGACACATTGGAAAACAAAAATACAGATTAAGCTCTTATATTGTGGCTTGTGGCTTGTGTGTAATGTAGTTGAACAAAATGACTGCAATTTTGTAAGGGGGTCCAAATATGGTAGGAAAGGTAGGAAGTTGGAGACGTTTGGCAAACAAGTGAGAAAGAAATGACACCCAGGAAAATGTATAAAAGTCCTAGTAAAAGAGTTTGTATTCATACAACATGTTTTGTGTGAGGAATTTAATACAGATATGTTGTATTATGGGTTTAGGTCAAAGTTTTTTGCTTTGTTCTGCCTAATTGCTTAGGGCTGCAAGAGATATTTTAATGAAAAATAAATGAACCTTACTTGTAAATCTCTTGAGCCTACTAGTAAAAACTACAACTTAATGTAAGAAGTGTGTGTCTTTCTTTGGGGCTTTGATCTGATCTTGAAAATTATGAAGTCCATGGATGGGAAGAATTTTGGATCATTGTAAACCAGAATTTGCTTTGTCTCCTCAGCATAGAACATAGATATTATGAAAGAATGGGAAGAATTTTGGATCATTGTAAACCAGAATTTGCTTCGTCTCCTCAGCATAGAACATAGATATTATGAAAGAATGCAAGACAGACTTTCAACTAGTAAGGACAAACGGGAATTGACTTTCAACTAGTAAGGACAAAAAGGAATTTTCTATGTAGGTGAGGTTGTCTTACACTAAAGGAAATGAGAGTTTCGAATTAAAAACCTAGCATATGCAATTTCGGGAGGCTGGAAATAACACGCTGTTTTAATGGTTTAATATCATAAAAGTGTAGATTGGAAAATAAAATAAGTTTCCTTCCATTAGTTTGAGTATGTTTAATTGACATTAGATTTTGTTGTAAGCTTGAATAGTAAACACCCTGTAAGTTGCACCGTCTCATCCCTTCTTGAATCTTAGACAGGGACAAACATTTAGGATTTTTACATAATGTTTTTTTAGGGTAGTCTGGCCATGAAAGCAATGGGGTATGGGGTTACTATTTCTTATGTTAAAGTCATATTCAGCTATGTTAGTCAAAACTGAGCTGAGTAAACTTGAGTTTACTTGTCAGTAACAGACAACTTGTAGGTTTTACACTTAGAGAGAACTGAACCCACTACTTGTCTGTTTGACCTTTTTTACTTTCACTCTAACCATTTAATTGGACTCACTTGCTTTGGTCTGGTTTAGTAGAAATTTACAAAGTATGTTTCTTAGTCTAAAAGACTTCAGAAATTACAAATGTTTTTCACCTGTAAGTAAATTGAAGTAAAAACGGACACAATAACAAAGTCTACTAAGATTAGATACAGATTTAAGAGTAATTAATATTTCCAACAAGCTAACTGCCTTTATGAAAATTACATCTACAAACTGCATTTATGAAAATTACATCTACAAACTGCATATCAAGGCAACTATCACGCATTACTCGTCCACATTCATGATCCATGCCCACTTACTCCACTACGAACTTCAATGTAAAAAAGGAAATGATTAACAAGCCCAGAACTGACAACAAATGAGAAAAATGAGAATCATATCGGGATTGGACTCGAATTTAGTTGAACACAAGGGTTCACATGACATAAGTCAATGGCTAGGACTTGGAATTCGGACATATTGGGATCAAGGACTGCAATGTAGTTGAATACAAAGGTTCATGACATAAGTCAATGGTTAGTAGTTGGAATTCGGAAAAAATTTCATGTGTTTTTCTTTTACAATAGACTCCTTATTCAAGAGCTAAAGAAGACACAAACATGGGGCTAGAGAGCAGCGCACAAACTTCGAGCACTGGAAAGTTTAGTTTTGGAGAATGGTTGTTCAACAATCACAAGATTTTGAAAATCTTTAAAAATATAAACTCGAGATAGATCACAATCTTCTCATCAAAGATATCATTGGGAGATTTCACAAAATCTACTATATCCAAATTACAATTCTTTTGGAAAACGATGTATCAATCTTCGATGATATGAAAGGATCTGATTTCTAGTAGTATGTAGTATGGTATAAGAATAAATAGAAGATATGCGTGATTTGACAGCTAGGTTGTGAGTAAGCTGAAATAATATTCAGAATTATTGAATGGTTGAACTTGTAACATTTTTTTTAAAGACATTAATGCAGAGCTATCTATTATAAATTAATCGCGTTAGACTACTTTTAACACTAGAGTTCATTAAGTAGCCTCGCCCTTTGTTCGGAGCTATCTATTATAAATTAATAGCGTTACTAGACTACTTTTAATACTAGAGTTCATTAAGTAGCCTCGCCCTTTGTTGGGAAGTGACGCTACTATTCCTTTTTTAATTTATGTTACTGTCCATTGTGTTTTATATCTTTTATAACTCTCTTATAACATTGCAATGTTTTTGTTTGTTTTATATATATATAAAAGGTCAACACTATGGCTTAACCGTTACTAATTGAACGATAAATTCGAACAAAAACATGTCAACTCTATAAAAGAGTTATAAAATATGTGGATGTGTGTTGTGAAATTGTTAGGTTCAGGATTATGAGCTAGATTTGAATCAGATCCGAATTAATATATTTATACACTTCAGTAAATGAAATGCAGTTCTACATTATTGTTGATAGTTGAAATCACAGCAGTCCCTAATCAGAGTGAAATAGATTGGTATGAACAATTTTTATTAAAATATTTATAAGAGTGAATAGTAATATTCTTCATTAAGTAAAATATATATGGAAATTCATTCTTTATGCAAAAAATTATGTAAGGGTCTTGTTATCAAAACAGTGCTATCTACAATGCATGGAAAAATAAGGGAAACCATAAAGTTCTCTTGACTTTTACATCTTCTTAGCTTTTACATCTTCTTAGCAGGACGAATTAATTTCAAATAGTCAGCTGTATCGATCTAGACCAAGACGAGATTGTTGATGTCCACGCCCTGGTTGCCGCCGGGGTCTTCGAATTCCACATTCACGGTGGTATTGAACTCCACTGCGAATAAGTGATTGCATGATTTCCCGTTGCTGGCGAGGTTAAGCAAACCCAGATACTGGGACAGCTGAATGCCCATGGGATGTATTTCCATGTAGGGGGCTTCAGGAAGAAGGAGATTACGTTTCCTCCTACGTTAGAGGGAGGAGGCACAATGAAGAAAATGTAGTGTCGAAGGAGGAGGCACAATGGAGAAAATGAAGGTAGTGTTGGGGGAGGAAAGAGTCTAGTTTCTTTTCATCTGCACAAGAATAGAATATAATGGGTGAGCGAGCAGGAACTCATGCGAGTGATTGACATGAGGATATTTGTGAGGGCAAGAATGGATGAACCGATGATTGAAGCATTAGCCTCCAAAAATCATATTGGTTCCATTGAACCCGTCCAAGTGGAATGTGGTATGTCGGCGATCCTCCACGGCCTGTGCAGGAAACATTGGTATGGGGAGGGAGGTGAAGGCTATGAAAAAGAGGCTAGCTAAATTGTAATCCATGAGTGGTTCAACATTTCAAATTGTGGTTTCTGTTTTATATGTCTTCTTCAAATTGTGATTTAGGTTTTATATGTCTTCTTAGTATGCGCTTACTTCATCTCTTTGATTTACTTGCAATATAACATTTTTTTTTATTGCACCTAAAAGTGTAATGGTTAGTTATAAAGACATTACAATTTAATTCTACATTGAAAATTCATGTTAGTGAAACAAATAAGTCATAATCAGCCATAATCCCGTATCATTTATAGATTATATGGTATTATTTCCCAAATTCAAAGACACTTCGTGAAGAATCTACACATGTCGTAGATATTTAGATACTAGTGAAGAAGTAGTGTTGCAAAGTCTAAAGAATTCTCTTTAAAAACATGACAAGGAGGATTCAAAAGCCAAGTCTACTCAACCAGAAAAGAGAAATTCTACATTGACAAAGATAGTGACATAAGTATTGATAATGAAAGAAGGACATTTAGAAAAGTATAAGTCTACGAAGAAGAAAAGGTTGACCTAATAGATTCCAAAGGTAAGAATCTTAGAGACTCAAATAATTTAAACAACATTGATTAAAAAAGCTTGAACTTAAGTAAGAATAATTATAATAATTATAGAGATATTACAATCTAATTCCACATTGACAATTCATGTTAGCAAGACAAATAAGCCACAATCCTACCATTTATGGATTATTTGGTATTAGAGATCAAATTCAAAGACATGAAGAATTTATATGGTAAACATATGTAGTAGATATTGAAATAGTGGAGAAGTTGTGTTGCAAAGTGTAAAGAGGATTTATAGAAAACCATGAGTGACATGAAGAATTTATATGGCAAACATATGTAGTAGATATTGAAATAGTGGAGAAGTTGTGTTGCAAAGTGTAAAGAGGATTTATAGAAAACCATGAGTGGCCTCAAAAAATTTCATGGAGAACATGATAAGGTGGATTTTACAAGACAAGAGAATTTCTATATTGATAAAGATAGTAATAAAACTATTTGTAACCAAGGAAGGACACTTGGAAGAGAATAAACATGATTAGGAAGAAAAGGTTAGCTTCAAAAATTCCAAAGAAAAGAAGGTTGGAGACTCAAGTAAAAAAAAACTATATTCCTTCATCTTCCAATGATTCAATATAAAATGGAAAGAAAGCTTGAAATACCAATGTATGATAGTGAAGTTAACACTAAAACATTGAATCTAGTTTGTTGAAATATTTATAAGTTATTTTGACCTTTATCAAATAAAAAAAACTCAATATATTCTTAAAGATTACCAAATATGTTATGTTGTAATGACAAAACTATGTAAACCCACTAAGGACAGACAAGAAGCCCATTGTTACAAAATGGAAGGATGTTAAGACATTGTTGAAATCATAATTATATTCACAAACTACATAGAGGAGCAACTTATGAATTGGTAATGACTTTAACGAGAATAGTATAAGGTGTACAAAAATACCTTTCAAAATTTCTTAACTAGTTTAGGTATTTATTTGGAAGAGCCAAGAGTTGTGTGGAAATACTTTGGGAAAATATTTAATTATATCCAAAAAGCTAAATCTAAAGAAACTTTAATTTATTATAAAATATTTATAAAAATAAATTTACAATTTATTTTTTTAATTAAAAATCTATGTTATAAGATGGCTTACCATATATGATTATATTTTAAGTTTATTTTAATAAAATAGATACAATATAAACTTACTAGTTTTACTATTTATGATTTAATTTCAGATTCTAAATATAGAATTATTTTTTAAATATTTTTTCTTTTTTTTATTTCTCTATTTTTTTATTAATATAGATCTTTACATAATTCTTATATTTCTTTATTTTTTATAAACATAAACCATTCCCATAAACCTTTACATATTTTTTTTTTTATAAGCATAAACCCTTACAGGTTTATGGATGAATGGTATGTAAGGGTGACTGTAAATAATGCACCATCACTTAAACTTTCTTAAACTTTTTTATAAGCATAAACCCTTCAATAAGTATGGATGAATGGTATGTAAGGGTGACTCTAAATAATGCACCATCACTAAGTTAAATTATTTTTATTCACATATGCCTTTACATAATCTTTTTATTTCTTTATTTTTTATAAGCATAAACCCCTACATATGTATGGATGAATGGTATGTAAAGGTGACTGTAAATAATGCACCATCACTTAAACTTTCTTTATTTTTTAATAGCATAAACCTTTCAATATGGATAAATGGTATGTAAGGGTGACTGTAATAATGCACCCTCACTTCAATTTTCTTTATTTTTTATAAGCATAAACCCCTACATATTTATGGATGAATTGTAGGGGTGACTGTAAATAATGCACCATCACTTAAACTCGTAATGAATGGATGAATTGTTATACGGGTAACTGTAAATAATGCACCATCACTTAAACTCTTAACTCATTTTGGCAACTTCAAAAATCCTCTACTTTCACCCATTCACCCGTACTGTCTCCATAGTGCACAGAGCCAAGTGACGATCTTTATGTAAAAGGGTTCGACTGGTTTCACAGAGTCAACTCTATCTTTATGATGATATGGATTGCAGTAGCAGTGGCACTGTGGCGTTTTGTGTTGCGGTCAAAGCAGAGCTACAACCTGCCTCCAGGGTCTGTGGGATGGCCACTTCTAGGAGAAGTTATCCCATTTTATTTTTGACCCCGTCAATTTATGGAGCAGGATAAGCGTTCACCAAATCGCCCCCGACTCGCCGGAATCCGGCAGATCAATTTTGCTGTAAATCATACTTTCGAGGAATTAAATCGTAATTTTAATCATTTGGGTAGTTTTAAAATGCCCGATTTAGTATAGAAAGAGCTAATAAAATTAGTAGAATTCAAAAATAATGAAGTAAACAATTTCACAGCAAACATTTGACTGATTTTAATCAAAAATCGACCGGAAAAACGGGGCGATTTGGTGAACGCTTATCCCACGCGGCAATCAGAAGGGCGAACGGAAACAACGAGAGTCTGTCATGGGATGATTACAAATCAATGGCGTTTACCAAAAGTGTAAGTGAGGGCAATCAGAAGGGCGAACGGAAACAACGAGAGTCTGTCATGGGATGATTACAAATCAATGGCGTTTACCAAAAGTGTAAGTGAGGACAAATGTGTTTTTGATCCATTTTAACCTTGATGAGATATGAAAAATAATCCTACTTTTTTCCAGGTTTTTAAGGAGGCGTTGAGATTAGGGAACGGAGACACAAGAATTATGCTGCTGAGGAAAACTATCGAGAATGTAGAAATGGAAGGTATGGAACGTTGTTACTCTCTAACTCGAAAGATTGAAGCTTTCTGTCACCGCTAGTACTAACGATAGAATCCATTGTGACCATTACCATGTGAAGGATATACGATTCCCAAAGGATGGACATGCATGATATTTGGTGGATATTTGATGACTTCTCTAATATGGATAGCAAGTACTTCACAGATCCTTTTGCTTTCAACCCTAAGAGATGGCAGGTGCGAGAGATGACCCTCGCTTGGCTTGTGACCTATAAATTAATATTAATGGAGTTTAATTGTCTACTCAACTTTCCCTTGTTTACTTGCAATTTACAGGGACAAGATATGAATCAAATACCTTTTTAATCCTTTGGAGCAGGCCCTCGACATTGTCTGGGATATGAGTTGGCTATGCTCGTTATTTCGTTTTTCTTACATCAGCTTGTGATGAATTTCGAGTAAGAATTACTCACTCTCCACCATATAAATCATATAAGAGTGATGTTTGTTGGTATTCTGATTTAAGCGCTATTTTATGGTTTTACTCAGATGGGAATACATTCCTCCCGTGAAAAGGTTAAGATGGTTCGAGTCACCCTTCACTTCAATCATGGATTGCACACTTCGAGTGGCGAAATCAGCAATCATAGTAGTGGCTATGCAAGATTATATTTGATATATAGAGATCTTTGGATAATAAATGCTCTTCAATTATGATATAGAATAATGGCTATACAGGATTTTATTGGAATAACCTATTGACCCGACCATTTGCATTAATCCGAGGCCCAAGGTTCCAGGGCAGCCGTGCTCTGTTGCCCATAGGATTGGTGCAAATGGCTGCCCATAGGATTGGTGCAAATGGTCCGCGGTGCTCTGCTGCGCATAGGATTAGTGCAAATGGTCGGTCTATAAGTTATTCCGATTTTATTTAATATATGTTTGGAATATAATAAATGACCTTTATTTATGATATAGAATAATGTGGATATTTGAAGAGTAAGTAAACCAAATTTTTATTGGTTATTTTTTAATAATAAAGTTATAAGACTAGATCATAAGTAAATTTTTTAATAATGAAATTATAAGACTAGATCATAAGTAAATAAGTATATAGTTTGATCAAAGCTTTTATATATATACTAGCTTTTGTAACTTAGCAACTATCTACAAAACTACTTAGCAACTATCTACAAAACTAGGGTCACATGCATATGGAGTGGCACAACTTCCAAGAACCCCAAAATGCAAGAGACGACCCCAATAGGCCCCAGCCACACCTGCTAACTCATCCCGAGTCAACTTTGACTTAAGGTGCTAGGTTATGCCCTCTCGTTTCTCTTCTCTACTTGCGCTACTAAACATTTCCTGCAAAAAGCTTGTATGTTTTATTAAAGTAATGAGAGCTATGATAGAATAATGTGGATATTTGAAGACTCTGTTATTGTTTTTTCACTTTTTAATAAAAAAAGTTGTAAGACCAGATCATAGGAAAGGAGAATACTTAACAGTTATATTATATAGTTTAATTCATTATTGTTATTAAGTATTTAGTTAATTTTATATAAATAAATAAACTATTAATTTTATTTATTTAATATGGTTGTTTAAGATTTTTGTTTAATCATTTTTTTAAATATAAATTATATAAATTTAATATATATTGAGTAAAATAGTTAGATTTAAGAAATTTAATTTCATGATTATTATCATATTTTTAATATAAAAATTTGCACCTTGAAAGATTTGATTCCTATTGGACATGATAGATCTTGATCTAAGCTACTCATAAAATTATAAATATAGATGAAATCATAAAAGATGAATGCCACCACAATTATAAAAAAACATGTAAATTGTAAAGATGAAAAGATAGACAAATTCCATAATATTCATCCAAGTAACTAAGTAGATATTATACTCAAATTTGCATTAGTTGAAAACTAAATCAAACAATTTGTGAATTAGATAATATATCCAAATCTCATAGCAAGAAGTATACAAGTTTCATTAATTTTATTAATTTTATAATTGGGATGTATAATCTTTGTTTCTAACTTTAGGTTCATGTTTAAATTGTAATTTTTTACTTAGTATTCTATTATTTTACTAAAGTGTCACATGTTGAACACAAAATTACAATTCTCTCTCATAATAAAACAAACTGAAATTTTTTATCAATTTAATTAAATTACCAACACTTTTATTATTAAGAAAAATATAACATAATATAATTAGAATATATATATATATAAATATTGTTACTAAATTTTTATATTTAAAGTTGAATTAAAATGTTATAGAATGTTATTCAATTTATTATTTTATTTTATACATATATATATATTATAATTCTTAGCTCTAATTCAGACTACTTTAACTATAAAAAGCTTCTCATTTTCACAAAGATTGGTAAGGGTTGTTTAATCATGATGTGGAAAATTTTATGAAATTTTAACTTACATTTTTTTAAATAAGCATTTCAAAAGTTAAATATGAAGGTAAACATTATCTTTCAAATAAGTATGAAATATAATGAAATATCAAGGTAAACATTATCTTGCAAATTTTAGTATGAAATATAATGAAATTTTAAGAGAAAAAATATTATCTAATACTATTTATATTTAATAAGATTAAAAATAAGAGATTATTAATAAAAATAAAAATAAATAAAAAAATATCAATTTAAAAATAAGAAAGAATTCCAAACTGATATAAAAGAAAGTTTTAAAATATAAGTTATGGAACAACAACCCTAAATGATAGGGTAACATTAAATTTCTACTAGAAAACTTATAGAATGTGTGACCAGATATGAAGAATTACACAAATTTACATTATATACATTTGTTTATTGCTCTAAAACACCATTAATGATTTATTTGCTTTGTTTAGCGACTCAAGCACTTATGTAAGCTACTCAAATATAGATTCATAATTGTTTATTTATGTCTTACAATGTGGAGTACATTCACTAAGCCTGTGACATAGAAATTTCATTTATGGGATATTAAAGAGTACCCATAAATCTTACAAGGCTCATCTATTGAACCACTTTTTAATACATCTGTGCAATCCTAAAATCCCTCTTTTTTGTTATATGTATTAGGTACCCATTTTTCAGATACATTTTTTATACATCTTTTTATTTATACCCCTAGTATGTTGATTGAAATATGCTATCCACTTTTCACCTGCTAATTCTCATCATGTGTCCTTCATGTTCTACCTTAGAAAACCACCATAATTTTATTATTCAAAAATCCCTATTTATCCATAAGTAAATTAAAATGCATCCCAATGCCCATATCGATAAGTATATTAATATATAAATAAACATATTAAAATGTTCTATCGAACAACATAATGGTCAACTTTCAAACTTAATTAAAAAAACCTTAATTTAAATGAACTTGGTAGTGTATTATCTAACTAACTTGCACCCCTTGTGTGTTATAGTTGTTCATACATTGGACGTTAAGGCATCCCATGTATATCATCCTCAATTTATCATTGTTTGATAAATTTTCTTCTCAGTTTACATTTTTCCTTCTCCCTATTACAACTCTAGAGATGATAACTTAGCCTAAATTGATTGATTTTGAGCTATTGTTCATATCTATAAGAGACATGGGGTACGACTATAAAATGTATAAGAGATATTATTTATACAATACAATAACTCCTTAAATAATAGGAGAACCTCCTTCAAATACCCTAATACTTTCATATACCCAAATCATGTGTTCATCTCAATAATCACTACATGACCTCTATATATACCTATTGACTCATTGCACATGTGAGCCCTTCATTAGGACAACCATTATTACATATATATTCACTTCATTACATATACATTTGACTGCATATATTCCCCCCTCATGGTCATATCATATATAATTAAATCCTTATATGCCCCCTTGGGTCATAAATTAGAATCTCATTTTCTCACTAGGATCTTGCCACAACTTATCTATTTCCTTCTTTAGAACCAAGTTTCAAATTCCTAAGTCTTAATCAAGTTTTATTTTTGGTTAGAAATGCTCGTCACTCAGGTCTAGTGCATTTCAACGATTAGATAAGAAAACGTGACCTAAGAGAATATAAGACATCAAAATCACCTAGGGATCACACCCTTCCTAGGCCACACCGTCCCTTAACATGGCTGGATTTTTTAGGTGTCTCCTCCCAACTAAGTCACCGTAAGGGTATTGAACGAGGGTTGCCTAGCAAACAAAACCCACACCTTAACCGGATGAGATAGCAGGAATTGACAAGTTAATTCTTCATTATTCCCCATTTTAATCCATTTAATTTCATCATGATACCAACTCTTATCTTGAGTTGAAAACTTTTCTTGGTGCATTGATTTTCTTTTGTCTAAGTGCCTCGTTTTCCTTATATATATGTTGTAAATTGACATAATGTTTCTCCTTCTCATGGTAACAACATGTTTTTCTAACATAATAGGATAATGAGTTTGTATTTTACTCCCTAAATACTCTAATAAGTATCATTATGAACTCTCTCAAGTTCTTCCAAGATTCTTTAGGGAGGTGTGGAACCTAAACTAGACAACCATACCAAATTTCTATTTGCACCAATGTTTTGAAGAACACCTTCATCGATTTCCAAATCCACCCTTGAATTTTTCTACATCTTTTTTATAGAGAATAAAGAAATTCACGCCTCCTATTATACATTTCTCCACACAAGAGTTTCAAATTATAAATCAAGGGAGCAGTTGTTCTTAACTCTCTAGATAGAAACCCATTTATTTCATTAACTTAATGATCTGTAATTAGCATACTTATAACCCACTTAGATCACCAACATGGACCCCTGGGAAATTACTCTTGTTCATTATACTTGGTCTTATACATAGATCTATGTTCCCTTCTTGCTCTAACTGGGCTAAAAGGTGTGAGTTTTAGTGTAACCTCATTCCAACATTCTAACCAAGCACTTAGGTTCGTGTAGTTATTGTGATTGTCTAATAGATGAACAGAGACATATATGCCCAAGTATTTACCACTAAACCTAGGCTATGGTGATTTCGTGACTACTTGTGATGTTTGAAAATGCTACCCAAAGGAAAACTCTCTTCCCTACACCAAGTTTAGTAACATGAAACAAGCAACCAAGAAGTTTTCAAAGGCTTGTACACTAGTTGGGTTTTAACTTAAACCAACCCTCTGAATGTTTATGAGCTTATTCAACTCAATTTCCAGCCATCAAGGAATTTCAACATTACTTCTAAGACATATTGCTCCAAGAAATATTAGTTAAGATGGTGTAACATACCTACATAACCATCAATAGATCCTTGGGGTACCCGGTATAAAAAAATTCATTGAACAATCAAGTATACCAAATTATGTTATTATGGATACAATCACTCCTACACAACAAGTAAATTGGGTAAACCCTATTGGCAAGGGGTTTTGGATACATTAGTTGCACAGCATCACAGATGTTGCGCAAGCTCAACGACACCGTGCAAGTGGAACAAGGCGCGCAAGGCAAAGAATAGAATATTTTATATATTTTGTGTCACCTTTTGTAGTTTTCGACCATATTTTGTGGATATTGGTCATTATTTTGTAGAATCAGTTAAGAATTAGTTAGGAAGTTGTCTAAGTGGACCTTGAATGTAAATGCACAAGCCTATAAGTAGAAGTAGAGTTGCAAATGTGATTATGAATCTTGATGGAGAATATATTTGGAGCATCTAAACTGAGATCTGTTGATCTATGAACTATTTTGGAGAATCTGTGATTTTGTGCGAAAGTAATATGACAAGACAGAAGTTGACCTGAATCATTGTGTTCTTTTCAATTTTTTTGTTTTGCCGTCTTTCGCAATGAAAATATGAATACAATGTGTATTTGCGACCTGGATCTGGAGATGATGCGATGTTTCCTTGTTTTAAATGATGTTATTATGTTGGGTTTGTTTGCGCACCAATATGTTTACTGCAGTTATGATTGAATGATGCGATCTATTGAGGAATGAGAATAAATGGTTGCATGAATGCATAAGTTGAATGATTTGTAATTGTTGCGCTAAGTTGACCAGTCGATGAACATTGTCCTCTCCTATTCTACGGAAACTTGGTTCTGTCAGCTCTCCCTTGAACATATCGGGTGAGACTTCATCCGCTCTGCAGGTGTTTCTGAACGAAGTAAAACCTATCTAGTCCGGTGCTCAAGGAGATTGCAGTGGTTCGCGTGTCAATGGAGTGGGAACCCCTGTCAACTGGTCTTTGTTGGTTGGGTTTGTGTCAACAAATGGTTCCGTTTTCGGGACCTTGTTGTGACTGAGGGAAGGACATGTGGCACCCGACGAGACCAAAAATTCAAGATTGGTTCGACTAGAAGATGCGAGAATTTGCTGAGAGAGAAAATCAGAACCCTAGACTGACGACAGATAAGTGGCTGGAAAGGTACATACACGACGGTCCACACGAGTCTTTTTTCTTTGAATTCCCGATCATCTTGTATGAGTGTTATAGCTGATTTCACCACTCCAGGTGAATCACACTTTGTATGGCCTTCCCCTGTCCCGCTGCAGACTCCTTAGACCCTATGGACCATTTTTTGTCCTTTGATGTTTCCTTGATCATACCTAAAATCATGTGAAAAATGATACACGCAACTTTTAAACCTATAAGCACGTATATACGCGGGTTTGACCACTAAAAATGCGTACATCGGGATGTGTACATAATCCAAATCCTTTTGGAGTTTTCCTTGACATGGATCCGACTCATTTGACTCCTGGCCTTCCCTATGCCTTGAGATCGCTCGGATTCGACCTTTCATTACCCCTTTGGAAGCTATATAAGGAACCCCTTGGTACATTGAAGGCAAGAAGAGAGAATTGAGAGCAAAGAAACTATAGTCCATTGTTGCCAGAACTTATGCTTGAGTCTGCATCCCTTTATCCCTTGGAGCACTAGTGTGTTCTTCCCAAGCTTGCCTTTTGCTTGTGAGCTTGATATCGAGAGATGGAGGATTGAGGTGGTGGAGGCCCAAGTGGGGGATTCAGTTTATTTGGTTCGCAGAGGTGTCGTCATAGGTTGTATCTTGTAATCTCTTAATTATATTAATAGAAATATCTTTTCCTGTCCAATAATGTGTGTTTGAATGAATATTTTATCCATGGGATTATGTCAAATGCTTGTACATTATTGATTATATATGCTAGAATAGATCTAACACCATGATATATAGAATGCTTGTATTGTTTACTTGTTGTTGAGGAAGTAATCTATCAATTCAAGCTGAAGATTGGAAAGCTCAACAGGGATCTACTTCAACCGTCCGGAATAAGGTACGAGGTCTGATCCTTTAGTGTTAGACATTTAATTTCTATTGCATATTGGAAATGATTGATTTCTGGAGTCAAGCTGTCTATTGTGGTACCCCAAGCCATAGGAATTTCTCTCCATAACAGAATTGGTGACTCTGCGAGGGAGTTCCTAGTAGTTGTCCTTTGGGGGTTGTTTTATCGGCATTCAATGAATTTGAATTGCTCTTTCTCTCTTGTTTCTGTGTCGAGTCTGGGGACATGTATGCCTGGTAGTGTCTGATTGGTGTGAAGTTTGTCTCAGCCTGTCTGTGTGCCTTGAGTTTATGCACCTTTCTTCCTGTACGCGAGTTTTTAACTCACAGTCGCGTAAACACGCGGGTTTCTCTGTGATTTCCACATATACACGCGGGTTTACTGCGAACAGTCGCGTATGCCCTTGCTTTTGCCTTTTTGTGGAAGTTAATTAGTTGCCGGGTGAATTCTAATATTTGCTGAGTCTCCTTTGGCACTTCCTGAGTCTGTTCAGACCTCTGTTTCTGACCAGGAACGTTTTTTTTTAGGCTAATTTTTTTTTTAAGAAGGTTCTTGTCATGGCATTTTCGATTTTTTGTTTGAGATTAGTGCATTAGAGTTCTTTTACCTTATTGCTTTGCTTGAGTGTTGTTTGTGTGTCCTTGCATAGTCTAGGGGTCATAGAATCATTCTTTTGCTTTTTGCATCTCATTTTATTTCAAAAAATCCAAAAACATTTGATTATCATCATGCATTGCATTTTGCATCTTTGCATTGTACTTGCACTAGATTTGCTTTGGAGTACTAGTTAGGACTTCATATAGGAAAATTTGCATTCATCATTTGAAGAAAAATTGTGCATTTCACATAGTAGCATACCCTGTTTTCATGGACACAATGCATTTGCATTGATTGTTAGGTGTGCATTTTACTTCATGTTGCGTCATAACACCATTAGTTGCACGGTCATATCCCTTTTTTGAGTAATAAAGCCAATTAAAATCAACGCTAAATTAAAATGAATTACACTCTTTTCTTTTCTAGGGTGCACCAACAAGCTTAGGTTTTAGGATCTTGGAATAGTTCATTGTAAGTTAATTCTCCAAGATCACTAAACAACAACGTGTATGTGCCTGTCCAGGTGAGTGTGTGAAATCCTTGGTATAACCAGTGTTTCTCAGGATCCTCCTCTCAAAAGGGAGTTAAGCACGAGGCAATGTGAGCGGTTATTGATTGGGATGACCCCTAGTCATAACTGAGTAGCACCGGAGATATTTCCAGGATTGTATTCATATCTGGGGGCTCTTTCGAGAGTTTCAGGCTTTGCTACCCTGCTCATACGGTCAATCCCGCCTGCGACTATCCGCCTGAGCATTGATTATATTGAGGTGACCTTAGTGGCCTTACCTAGGATATCGAGGGGGTACTTATAGAGGTTATTCTGCGAGTGTCCTGGCCAGTTTGGGGTCGGACAGCACAGTCTCTTTACGCATTGAAGCTGAGGGCCACAATAATTGGTTACGTACCTCCGCTTGTTGTGTATGGGAGTCTCAAGCCTCTCCTAGGAGAAACATACCTGCTTCATTTGGGAGCTCATTTATCCATCCCTTGTTTGCCTGCATTTGGATTTAGATTTTATTAGTGATTTCTCTGTGCATGATAGTTGGCCAAGGGTTTACGTAAATAGAGAGTCTTTTCTATTTTTTGGAGTCATTGTGGATTCGGGTACGGCTCCTCGCTGTTCTCGTCGTTTAGCAGGACTTCTGCATTCTACTTATCCTCCTCCTTTGGGAGAGAGACCTAGACAGTCCAGGTGGACTATTTCGCACATTGATTCACACACCATGGGAGACCATTTAGAAGGTATTCCTAAACCACCTTCTCCCATTCGTGTAGATGATGGGGAGTTTACTCCTACTTACGATCCTTCATCTGACTTGGCTGAGTTAGGTCCTGTGATTTCTGAGATAGGAACCATGCACGATAGACCTACTCACTCTAGGGTTGATTCCCCGTTGACGCGTTACCGGTATGGAATTCCAGAGGACGCCGAGACTCATTTTGAACCCACCAGCACTAGCTACGGTAGTTATGCTATGCCTGGTTTCCCTACACATGATTTGGCATTTCATGTCGAATCCAACTTCGAGCCTAACACTATGCTTGGGGGCACTCTCATTCCTTACCATGCGGAGAGGTTTGGGAGCACTAGTCACATTGCACCTTCCGTCCGAGTGGTGGAAGTTACATCACATATCCCTCCTAGGTCTAGGGTTAGTGATCTGATTAGGATACAAGATCTGAGACGAGTAACGATAGGCAGTAGCACATACATTATTACTCAGATTCCTTTGTCCTCAGTCCCTAGTTCTTCAAATGTACATCCTCCACCTTATTCGCGTGGTCCTTCGAGACGGCATATGGCTATGAGTCAGGTCCGTACTGCAGTTACTAGACCGATTGTGTCTTAGGTTTACATACTGCCCGTTGCTTTGGGAGGCTATGTTCATACTTCTAGAGGTCATGTTACTACTTCTGGGGCGTATATCCCTACTTCCGGTATGTATATCCCTACTTCCGGAGTGTATCTTCCTACCTACGGATTATCTCATGGGGCATAGCATGCAATGACTTATGGACCCTCTTATGGGACGCACTATGGACAGGGTTCTTCACCTTATGGAAGCGGGTATCAACAACCTGCTTACTCTCCTAATTATGGCTTTGTAGCTCCTACTAGTCAAGGTCCACCGCACTACGGTGCTTCCATGCCACCCTATATGGGTCATACAAGAGGAGGACACTATGGCCAGGGCCATGGTGGTAATCATCCCTATATGAATCAGGGAGTAGTCCATCAACCTCATAATCCTAGGCTCCCTTTCCTCACGACGCTCAAATCTTCCTGACTTATCGAGATTGACGAACGATCCTATTGCTCATGACCCGACTTGGCCGACTGTCCCTACCAAGCTTCCTTCGGACATACCTAAGTTCGAGGGCAAACCGGGAGAGGATCCGAGTGAACACAATACTACGTTTCACCTATGGTGCTCTTTGAATTCCTTACATCAGGACTCAATTCGTTCGATACTATTTCAACGCACCCTTACAGGGCCTGCCGCAAAGTGGTATATAGAGTTACCTAGGGGAGCTTTCACTTTGTTCGACGAGCTTGTGATGAATTTTCTTAATCACTTCCAGCTACCAGTGCATTATGACGTTGGTACTGAACTCTTGTCGACATTTCGGCAAGATAAAGCTACACATATCTCTAATCATATTCAAGAGTGGCGTAGATGAAAGAGGTTAATTAAAGCTTTTATACCGCAAGAGTTCCTCCTCGAGTGGTTCCTCAATTCGTTATTGCCATATATAGCGAAGGATGTTTCCACATCCGGAGTGCAGAATGAGGAACAAGCGATTTTTAGGGCACAGGAACTGGACTTGATTTATGCTCAGTCTGGTTTGTTGTATGAGATTATTCCCAATGCTCCTCGTTCCAGTTTCGATCCCAAAGTCAAACCCGGACCA
Source organism: Pseudotsuga menziesii (assembly GCA_001517045.1). Lineage (NCBI taxonomy): Eukaryota > Viridiplantae > Streptophyta > Pinopsida > Pinales > Pinaceae > Pseudotsuga > Pseudotsuga menziesii. The sequence goes on from LPNX010639442.1 coordinate 251,533, forward strand.
CATGCCGATGGAATTGTGGGTTGTGCAAGTGCGAAACCTGTGGATTTGGTTACAAAACAAGTTAGTCAGTTGTCAATCAACCAATCTGCTTCGGGACAAGCTACGGCTTCGTCTCAACCTACCCAAACGGTGAGTGTACTTTCTGTGCAATCATCGAACCAGAAGGGTAACCAGCAACCCCAGACGGAATAGAAAAAAGGGTAAAAATAATCGAAAGGGTGGTAATAAGAATGAGAATGCTAACAATAATGACAAGAACAGTCGAAATGCTGGGGGGGACAAGCAAGATAAACGTAAGGTTAAGCTCCCTTGCAAGTTATGTAAGGATGATCACCTCACTTACTTGTGCCCTCGTATTGAAGAAGCTTCGAGATTCTTGGCATAGCGCCCAGCTATGCTAACTAACCCTTTACCGCATAATCAAAATATGAACTCGAAGTCCCATGACCAGTCTGGTGATGATCATGATCCGCCGGAGGGTAGTGGTCGTGGGTGCATTAACATGGTTTGTGCTGCAAAATTTGTAACCCGTGCGAAAGATTATGGTTCGTCACAACCCATCCCAGGAAAAGAGCGTGATCCACCAGGGTCCCCTTTGCACATTGAGAAACCTACGGATAAACCTGAGACTGCACCTCGCATTCCTAAGGGAGTCCTTAACTGTTCAGGGCATAATCCAAATGCCCGAGCCACCCAGAATTATTCAGTTGTCGAGGATTTGGGCCACACTCCTTGTGCGATGTCTGCATTGGAAGTGCTTCAGAGTTGTCCTTCGCAAAGGAAGGCGTTGCTTTCTACCCTTGGTGTGAATGATGATGATTCTTCCTCTGTGATCAAATTTGAAACCGCATGACTTCAGCCTCGCTTGCCCTACTATGTGTCTCTTTTGGTTCACGTAGAATGTGTTAATATGACCGTCAAGCGCACTGTGATTGACGAGGGCATTGTTGCTTCTGTGATGTCTTTATCCTGTTGGAAGGGTCTGGGTTCTCCTGAGCTGTCTAAATCAGTGACCATGTTAACTGCATTTGATGGGAGATATTTTAGGCCACACGGCATCCTCCCTTCCCTTAAAGTCCGTTTGGGGGGGAAGACCATTGTGATAGAGGTCGAGGTGGTTGATGCACCCCTTGAATACAATCTCTTGCAGGGTAGGAATTGGATGTATAGTATGCAAGTCGTTGCTTCTTCCTTGTTCCGCGTTGTATACTTTCCACATAACGGGAAGATTGTAACGATTGATCAAACGACATTCAAGAATCCGTATGTTACTGCATATTTGGGAGCTTCTATCCCGATTGTTGAGCACTCTCAGCTGGCAACTGGGAGTGTGGGTGTAGGCATGTATCCATCCCTCATGGGAAGCTTTAGTTGTCCTGCACCGATCCTCATGATAGGATCTAGTTCCGATGAGGCTTCGACATCTACGACATCAGTGTCTTTTTTCACGAGTCATATGGAAGATCCTTGGATTCTTCCTACACCGAGTACTTCGAGTGAGCCCGTCGAGATGAACGTGTCGTTGCCTGTAGCTATGATAGCTTATCAAGCTAATCTCAAGTGTGTTGCAGAGCCTAGCCCTTCCTCTTCGCGGATGGAGTAGGAGGACCCTTATGTGCTGCCGGCATGGGCAAAAAGTCTTCTCATGCACATGACTACCTTGATACAGTTTTCCCTTCGGATGAAACGATTATTGAGGCTATGTCGAAAGTTGAGCCACCATGGGAGGAACTCCATCATAGATCGTACTTTCTTCCAGAGCTTGACCGCTTGGAGAGTGAGGATTTTAGGGTGGTTCTTAGTCAGAGAGTTGGTAGTCCTGTGGTTCCATTAAGCTCTCCTGGTCCAATGGCTGATGGAAACATGGCGAACATATCTTCAACGATTCCTCTCAACATCTCTCGCAATCCTGGCATGATAGGCAATGTCTATATTGGGGCGGAATGTTCTCATGATGAGATTCTGGAAGACACCGAGCTATTTAAGGAATTCCATGATATTTTTGCTTGGTCTTACGACGAGATGCCAGGTATTAACCCTCGTATTATCGAGCATGAGATTAATACTTACCCAAACGCTAAGCATGTTCGACAACGTTTACGTGTGGTGAATCCTAGGAAAGCACCCACGATTAAGGCAGAGATAGAGAAGCTGTTGAAAGTCGATTTCATCTATCCCATTCCCTTGACGGAGTGGGTTTCAAACCCCGTTCCAGTGGATAAGAAGTAGGGAGAGATCCGTATATGTACTAATTTCCGTGATTTGAATCGTGCCTGTCCTAAAGACAACTTCCCCACACCATTTATAGATCAGATTTTGGATGAGTGTGTGGGTAGCATGGTGTTCTCCTTTATGGACAGATTTTCCGGATATAATCTGATACAGATTAAACCTGAGGACCAACATAAGACTACATTTATTTGTCCTTGGGAAACATTTGCATATCGAAAAATGACTTTCGGACTTTAAAACGTCGAAGCTACATTTCAGTGGGCAATGACCTTGATCTTCCACGATCTCAAGTCAATTATCGAGGTATTTTTGGATGACCTCGCTGCTCATTCTCGCATGAGAATGCGTCATCCCTATCACTTGAGATTGGTATTCGAAAGATGCCAGCACTATTCTGTTAGATTAAATCCTCACAAGTGCATCTTTTGTGTGAATTCAGGGCATTTGTTAGGGTTCATTGTTTCTAAAGAGGGTACAAGAGTCGACCCTTTGAAGGTTGAGGCAATACTTCAGTTGTCTCCCCTGAAGAATATTCGTCATCTTCAGTGTTTGCAAGGCATGGAAAACTTCTTACGAAGATTTACTGTCAACTTTCCCAATTTGACTAGAGGCTTCATGTGTCTCTTGAAGAAGGACACCCCCTTTTATTGGGATAAGCGATCCCAGGAGTCCTTCGATGCACTCAAGCGAGCCCTAGCATTGGCCCTGGTGATTAGTCCCCCAGATTATAGCCGCAATTTTCTATTATATGTGGCCACGTCATTAGAGATTATTGGTATGGTTTTGGTTCAAGAGGATGAGGAGCTCCAAGAGCATGTCATGTATTATTTGAGCCGAAACCTTATTGACGCAGAGATTTGTTATTCCCATGTCGAGAAGCTTGCTTTAGCTACCGTACATGCGGTTCAGCAGTTGAGACATTATATTCTCCTTCGCCAGACCTTGGTTGTGTCCCATGTCAATCCATTTCAATTCGTCCTCACCCAAAGGATGATTGGGGGAAAATATAATAAATGGATTTTCATTCTGCAAGAATTCGATCTCGGGTTTGTTTTGGCAAATTCGAAGAAGTCTTTAATTTTTGCAGAGCTTATATCAGATTTCCCAAGCGAGGCCGAGGAGTTGGTTTGTGAAGATACGTTTGTCGATGAACACATCTTCTTAATCTCAACATTAGACCCATGGTATGGGGATATCATAATATACTTACAAACACTGAAGACCCCTACTCACCTCTCGCGAGATGAATGACGACGATTATGTCACGTCTCTAAGAACTACATCATAGTGGACAATACTTTCTACCGCCGTGGGGTAGATTCTATTTTTTGACGTTGTTTAACTCATGAAGAGGCTAAGGTAGTACTGAATGATTGCCATGGAGGGGCGTGTGGTGGTAATTTATCTGGGCTTTCTATAGCTCAAAATATTTTAAGAGCGGGTTATTTCTAGCCGTCGATCTTTAAGGATTGTGTTGATGCGGTCAAGAGGTGCCACCCTTGCCAGGTGTTCACATGTAATATGCGCTCGAAACCTGACCTGTTACATCTCATTATCACCGCCGGTCCCTTCACTAAGTGAGGGCTCGATTTTATGGATTGCAATCCAGCGTCGGCTGGGGGGCACCATCACATTATAGTGGCTGTTGATTATTTCATGAAATGGGCTGAGGCTATGCCTATAGTAAAATATGACAGTGAGACATCCGCTCACTTTGTGTTCAACCAAATTATTACTCAGTTCGAGATTTCGAAAGAGCTTGTCACTGACCATGGCTCACACTTTCAGAATCGTATGATGGAAGAGTTGGCATCCAAGTTAGGGTATAAGCAAGAGAATTCCTCTTCTTACTACCCCCAAGCGAATGGACAAGTAGAGGCAGTGAATAAATCACTCAAATCCATTCTCCAACGAACCATCGCACAAAGCAAGAATAATTGACACATTATGTTATATCCTGCTTTGTGGGCATATCGAACCGTTGTTAAGACTGCCACTGGTTTTTCTCCATATCAGCTTGTACATGGAGTGGAGTGATATTGCCGGTTGAATGCGAAATTCCTTCATTGAAGCTAGCTATAGAACTCTTACCGGACACTTCCCCATTGGAGGAGCGTTTGGTTCACCTTGAGCAACTTGATGAGCAGCGTCGGGATGCCTTGGTGGCTCTAGAAGTCAATAAACATTGCGTAAAGGTCCAGTATGATAAATATGTTCGTCCAAGGAGGTTTAGTGAAGGAGACTTGGTCCTTTTGTGGGATCAACCGAAAGAACCCTTGGGGGTAGGGAAATTTAATCCTATGTGGCGTGGTCCTTACATGGTCAAGCGTGTGTTAGAGAAGGGTGCGTATGAGTTGGTGGATTACGAAGGAACGGCCTTGGCGGAGCCTAGAAATGGGCTCTATCTCAAGAAATACTATGCATAATCTTTAGCCAAGGTTGCTTATTGTATATTATTGTACAACTTTGCATAGTTAGGTCTTTTTCTTATCGTGATCAGGTTTGTGATTAGTTTCCGTTTCTTTTGGCAGATGTCAATGGAATCTTCCACCTACGTAGGATTCGCGGATGGTGCAAGCCATCACACTCAACACTCAGCCTCCGTTGCTTGGGTGATTTATACTCCTATGGGTCAGGTACTATCTTCAGGAGGCGTATGTCTACGGCCATCTTCCAACAATGTTGTTGAATACAGTGCCATTATCGAGCTTCTATGGGATGCCATTTTACATGGAGTTCTATCTCTTGAGGTACGTCTTGATTCGGAGTTAGTAGTGTCATAGCTCAATGGTTTGTACCATGTTAGAGATTCGACGTTATTGAGAAGATTCTTACGTGTGAGATTGTTAGAACGGCAATTTGACAATATAACATATATACATATTCCAAGAAATAATAATCAAGTTGTTGACTCATATGCTAACTACGTGTTAGATTGGCATTTGTTTCATTCACAATAAATTAATCACAAACACAATTTTTACACATGTAAATAAATAAATCGATCACCATAAAACTTTTTATATATACATCAAAAATGTGATAATACATAGTGTCATGATACAAAATTGGGGCTTTCAAGCCACCATCATATAATACACGGTAGTACAAAATGTATACACTCCCAGGTGTCTAATCCTATGGAGGAGGAGGAGGGTTGTGATCATGGAAGGTCACTACAGCTCTAGCTAGCCGTCGGAATAAACGCACCCATGCGCATGGTACACCCACCACCTGCCGCTGCATAGCCTCAGGCAAGTCCTCGACTTGCGCCATGGGAACTCTATGTGTCAATCTCACAAAGTTGGTATGAATGCTCTGGAGCGTTCACTCTGCATCCACACCCGTGATGTCTTCTCCCCTTCCCCTCCATCTATGACGAGGGAAGCCCTCTGGCCTCCATGGTCCCACATCTGCACACAAATGGTAGATTTCACTATGTATCATGACCCAAAAATATGTCTTTTTTATTCCAAATAATCAAGAAAATACAAAAAAAATAAATAACTCAAAATTTAAAAAGAGAGGGTCAAGATTCATTATCTATATCGCCATATGTCGATCCTGGTGGCAACGGCATGTCCGGGTCCCCCCGGAAATCTATCCCTGCATAGGGGTAGTCATCGATGGAAACTATCTGTCGTCGCCACCATGAAAAGAAGTCAGCTGGATATGGGTTGGCCACTCTACCACCCCCTAGTATGCGCATAGCATCTACCCAACGCCGTTGGGCTGAATCTCAAACCCCGTGAAGAGGAACGTCCACTCTGGGGCTCAATCCTGGAACACGCTCGAAGAAAAACGTGCTCAAAATACTGCTGAACCCAAAGTTCCGCACTCTGCCTGCCTTACACTCACTGAGCTGATGTTTCATGTTGCTCAATAGTGTAGTGCTCCAATCGTAGATCATGGGTCTCATGCACTCCATTGCATAGAACATCAAAGGCCACAAGGCCTGGTGGAGTGATGCCAAGCCTGCTATCCTGCCCAGTGTCAATAATATGGCCTTTAGGCCCAGCACCTGTATAGCATTGGTAGGGACCTGACTCCCCACCTTCTCTGTGTCTGGATAACAGTACACCGCAATGTACTCGTTGATAGTCAGGCCACCTCCTAGCCCACCACGGGAACGAAGGTTCACCACTTCCCCTCGTCTAGAAAGCCCAGTAATGAAGTATATGTCCTCCACCTCTATGGTCAGGGACATGCCATCTATATGGAAGGACTCCGAATCTGGATCCCAGTAATCCACCAGCATTTGTAATAGTCTTGGTTTGGCCCTCAAACCGCCAAGACACCAAAACTTGTAGAGTCTGCATGCACGTAGATCTTGTTGAGCCCATTAAGTCGGCCCTTACTGCTTCCTCTACTTCACCATGCTCACACTCTCTCCACTCTAGGACCATCCTACACAAGAAATTGTAAATTTTCCCATTAGTTTATTGAAAAAACCATATGCACGGCCTCATACGCGACTATTTTCAAAACATCCGTGTATGTACGCGGGTTTGAGTCAATTTTCCGCGTATATCCATCCCTATACACGGAAAATACCTCGATTTCCATGTGGGCCGCAGCGCCCATTTTGGGTTGGCCTAGAAACCTTATTTGACCATGGAAATTCATAAAAATTATATCAAAATGAAAGAGGAGAGCGTGAGTAAATACCTAGAAGAAACGGTAGTGGATTCCGCCGGCTGGAATTCCTGGAATTCACTATTGAAAATCAGAGCTCAAATGGGTAAAAGTTTCAAATGATTTATAATATTTTGAATTTTTTACTATTTATAGAAATTTTTCAAATATTTGAAAATTTTTACCCCCTTTCCTATAGTTTTGACATTTTCTAACCATTTTGAACCGTTTTTGACATAATTTGTGATGTAGAGGACCTTTTTCAGTGCCATTTCAACCATTGGATTGACCCGTTCGTGCCGATCTCAGGTATTATACCTAAACTGGCATATAGGTTAGGTTTCATCACTGTTTTCATTTTGCATAACCTTATGACCATCTCATCATGACCTTAGGTACGAACCCACTCTATTGTGTCACAGAATCTACTTACTGCTTTAGAAGTGGTATGATATGAGTGGTAGAGCTTTATCTTACATGGGTACCCTAGTTAGCGCCTTATTTGCATTTGGTGCCCATGCTTATGTTTTCTCCTTTAGGGTGTGGGAGTCTGTTGTATAGTACTGCCATGACATTTTGCAAGAGCCTCATACTCCTCTTGATCTTTTGCTGGCCTATTTCCCTCAGGACTCCCTCATGTCAAGTTGTGAATGCATTATCATGAGCTTTTCCTACCTTATTGAGCTTTATGCCGGCTCCCCTAACATTGTGTTTTAGCCATATAGCCCGAGCTTGTCTCATGTCTAGCCATGCAGAGCCATTTTTTATATCCTTCGCAGCTTGATTCCCTTTCTACAGGGAGGAGATTTTCCCCCGAGTGTCGATATCCTACACATGTATCCTTGCATTGAGCATAGGTATGTTCCACTACTTAGAACTAGTTTTTTTTCCCTTATGACACTCGTCTCCTCCTAGTATGTAACTATAAAGCTATTTTATTCTTTTTTCAATCTTTTTAAATAACTGAAAAATTCTAAAAAAATCAAAAAACCAAAAAGTCGGACAAGGAAATATGTTATCTGTGGCAGCTGTCGAGTCGTGTCGCCTTCAAACAGAGCACTGTATATCACATCCATTGGTTGGGTTATAGTTTGACTTTAGGAGTTGTACTCGTTTATCTGATTTTATCTCCACCGACTGGTTAAGCTTTCAGTCCCTATGGAGCCTCTGTTGATGCCTCCTGTGTCGCAGAGATGCCCCAGTTTGTATATCGAGTCTATGCTGCCTTCATTCAGTCGCCATACGTGGTTATGCTCTTGTTTGAAGGAATTTGAAGCCTGATTCGGCCATTCCTTGGTTATCTTGACTTTGCATGTCAGCCATTCCCGGTACAGTTACTGGTTCGTGCACCCTATGATCGAGTCCTTCCACATTATACAGCTTTGCTGAGTACCTCGTGTTGGATGATGGGGGATTCCTTAATGCCCTCCTTCCAGCGGATTTCATCCCATCAACTTCAGATCATTTATTCTAGGATTGGAATCTAGAGTCATTTTGAGTGCCTTGAGACTTGCAGTCATCAGTGGCAGGTTCTCTCTCCATCGCCAGTTTTTGGAAATACATCAATGTCCCCTGATCGATGGATCCTCTCAAGTGTTCGACCTCAACACATTTATTCACACTTGTTAGTTTGCACTCTAGTACCTTGATTCTCATTTTCATTATCGGTGGGTGATCTCGCATCTGTTAATGGTATACATTAATGACCGGTAATCAGACGATGGACTACTATGTTCAACCTCGACACCTCTATTCGCATAGTAGGACATGTACTTGTAGAGGTTTGTGTATGAGACTTTTCAGATTGGTGGCATCTCTTATATGCTACCTCCTTGATCGTGCCAATGTTCATGAGATTTCATCTCTCGTGACTTGATTCCAGTATATGTCAGATATTTCCAGCCACTATGGAGATCTTGATCAGTTATATCTTCAGCCATTATGGAGATCATGGTCCTTTGTATATCTTCATCATGGAGATACTGATATATGTATATTTTACATGGCGATGACCACATATGTGATATCATGTATCATGCCTATTCATGGCCATTGTACTCTTATGTATCTCGGACTGCTATATGTACTTGCAGTTATGTGCAGATTTGTATTAGTGTACTATGTTGATTGGGTGGCTGGTATTCCATTTGGGATCCTTCATCACTCCACTTCTGGGATGGACTTATAATGTATTTCAGCCATCGTATGACCCCTCTGACCTCACACATTAGGGCGCATCTGTTATAGCTAATTTCACCACTCTAGGTGAATCACACTTTGTATGGCCTTCCCCTGTCCCATTGCAGACTCCTTAGACCCTATGGACCATTTTTTGTCCTTCGATGTTTCCTTGATCATCCCTAAAAACATGTGAAAAGTGATACACGTGAATTTTAAACCTATAAGCGCGTATATATGCGGGTTTGACCACTAAAACCTCGTACATTGGGATGTGTACATAATCCAAATCCTTTTGGAGTTTTCCTTGACATGGATCTGACTCATTTGACTACAAGCCTTCCCTATGCCTTCAGATTCCTCGGATTCGAACTTTCATTACCCCTTTGGAAGCTATATAAGGAACCCCTTGGTACATTGAAGGCAAGAAGAGAGAATTGAGAGCAAAGAAACTATAGTCCATTATTGCCGGAACTTATACTTGAGTCTGCATCCCTTTGTCCCTTGGAGCACTAGTGTGTTCTTCCCAAGCTTGCCTTTTGCTTGTGGGCTTGCTATCGAGAGATGGAGGATTGAGGTGGTGGAGGCCCAAGTGGGGGATTCAGTTTCTCCAGTTCGAAGACGTGCCATCAAAGTTTGTATCTTGTAATCTCTGATTTATATTAATAGAAATATCTTTTCCTGTCCAATCATGTGTGTTTGAATGAATATTTTATCCATGGAATTATGTCAAATGCTTGTACATTATTGATTATATATGCTAGAATAGATCTAACACCATGATATATAGAATGCTGGTATTGTTTACTTGTTGTTGAGGAAGTAATCTATCAATTCAAGCTGAA
>LPNX010639442.1:265521-319435 GCA_001517045.1 Pseudotsuga menziesii
TTAATGATTAAAAAATTAATTAAGTCATTTATATTTAATTTGAAATTATAACATAATGTGTAAAAATGTATTATGATGCATTTTTTAACAAATTAGTAACATTGATTTTTTACATATATATTTTGTATTTATAATTTGTTTAGTTGCAAGGAGTGGAAATAATTTTCTTAGATAAGTATTTATATTATAAAATATTTTCAAAATGTATAAATATTTTTTTAATAATTTATTTTCGTCTATAAAAAAATATTAGAATAATTTATGCTTCAACTAATAAATTCAAAGAATTTATGCATCACCATTCACTTTTTTTTGTTGGCAAAGTGGTGGAACCCCCCTGACTAACAGGATTGCCATTGGCTAAGTAACCACGAACTAGGGGCATCTAAGCCATCAAAATCACCCAAGGATCGCACCCGGCTTGGACCGCACCAACCTTTAATATGGTTGGATTTTTTGGTATCCGACGAGATTAGAACCGACGACCTTTCAGCTTAGGGGACGTCTTAACCATACCCCACCACCAACTGTTCTACATCTTGCGAATTCTGCACCACCATTCACTTATTAAGTTAATATGATATATTATTTATTCACACTTTTTTATTGCTAAAAATTAATATACATTAAAATCAACTAATAAATTAAAAGAATTTATACACAAATATTGACTTATTGAGTTAATAGGATATATTATTTTACTCCTAACTTTTTTATTGCTAAAAGCCAATATACATAACTTTTTTATTGCTAAAAACAATATTCATTAAAATCTTATATACTGATATGACATATTTTCATAATGTATAAATATTTATTTAATAATTTATTTAAAAATAAATTAAGTCTTATATTATTTTCTATAAGACATTTCACTATAACATCCATTTACAATAAAATGAATATATAAAAAAAAAATTATGATTTTGATATTAATTTATTTTAATAATGTAATAAATATTATAATAATATTGTTAAAATTTTACATGTAAATAAATCTCAATTAAATCACATTAAAATTAAATTGATGAGGAATGTACTAAATATAAAAAGTCAACATAAATTAAAAAAATAACTCGTAAAAATATTTTTTTTGTTTAATTTCATTTATAAGTTGAAGACAAAGAAATGCTAAAGGGCAATAATTTTTTGAGGAATTTACAATGAATCTTAGTCACATCATTGTAGAGTTATTTTATTAATTTTCTTTATAGTCAATTTAGAAAAGTAACTCAACCATGGTTATTTATATTCTTCATAAAAAGTAGTGTAGGAGGTGAGTTGTCATATATACCTACCCCATAAAATCCCTAACTCATAATATTTTAAGAGACCGTGGCGAAGATCACGGATATGTTGCATGAATTTCAAGATCTATTTCCGACGAAGTTCTCTGAGATGAAGGGGATATTGGGAGATTTAGGGGAGATGAATATATCGTTGAAGCTATATGCAAAACCAATAAGGCAGTGATCGTATCGCCTGAATCCACGATACAAGGAGCGAGTAAAAGCTGAACTTGATAGGATGTTGGATGCTGGAATAATTGAGCCAGTCGAAGAATCAGAATGGATTAGTCTGATGGTAGTCGAGGACAAAAAGACGAGTGAGGTTCGAATCTATGTCGACCTAAGAAAATTGAATGGTGGGTATGCATGATCCATTTTCGACACCATTCACTGATGAAGTGCTCAAAGGATGTCAAGAGATGTATTCATTCAAGGACGGGTTTTCTGGCTATCACCATATCAGGATCGCAAAAGAGGATCGACACAAAACAATATTTTTCACCGAATGGGGTTGTTTTTAGTGCACTGTGATGCCTTTTGGGTTGAAGAATGCGCCTGTGATATTTTCTCAGGTTGTTGTCAATGCATTAAAAGATTTTATTCTGAATTTCTTGCAAGTTTATATGGACGATTGGATAGTCTAAGGATTTATTAGAGACCATCTAGAAAACCTACGACTGATGTTGGAAAGATGCCGACAACATTATATCGCACTAAACTCAAAGAAGTGTATTTTTTGCGCACCTTTTGGGATGCTACTGGGTCACATTGTTTGCAAACAAGGATTGTTGGTTGACCCTGCAAATATTGCGCTAATATTGAGCTTGTCTTCGCCAAAAAATGTGAAGATGCTTAGAGCAACACTAGGGCACATAGCGCATTATCGCAAGTTCATACTAGGGTATGTTGTGATCACAGCCCCTATGGAGAAATTATTGAAGAAGGATGGCGTATTTGTATGGAGTCAAGACTGTCAAAACAATTTTGATACACTGAAGGCCAAGATGGATTTTGCACTGATACTGGTTTTCCCTGATTGGAATGAGGAGTTCCATGTCCATGTGGATGCATCGTCTGTTTTACTGGGATTGGTACTCGCGCAGCCAAGAGAAGGAGAGCTTGATCACCCGATTGCTTTCTCTAGTAGGAAGTTGTCATCTATGGAGAAAAAATACACGACCATAGAAAGGGAAGGTCTGGCGAACAGTGTATGTGCTAGAAAAGTTTAGGAATTACATATTGGGCGGTCATTTCAAGATGTTCACATACCATTCTGCTTTGAAATACCTAGCCAATAAGCCTGTGTTGGGGGGGAATATATGTCGTTGTCTACTTCTCTTTCAGCAATTTGATTTTGAGATAGTTGTGAAGCTGGTTTGCTTGAATGTTGGCCCTAATCATTTATCTCGAATTGAGACAGGTGAGGAACCTACAAACATTGAAGATGGACTGCCAGATGCATAATTGTTTCTAATCAACATGGTTGATGATTACTATGATTAAATAATTCAGTTTTTTATGACAGAAGCCGCATCGGAGGACCTTACTACAATTCAGAAGAAGCAGTTAGTGGTTAAGGCCCCGAATTTCTAGTTGATCATTGGATAGCTCTATAAACTAGGACCGAATGAGATTTTGTGGCGATGTGTCCTACCGCATGAACAAGGACAGATTCTGGTAGAGGCACATGCAAGGATTGCTATTCGACACTATTGAGGTCGAGCTACTGCAAGGAAGGTGCTTCGCGCAGGGATTTGGTGGCCCACTCTTCATTCTGATGTGACTGACTATGTGCGAAGTTGCGACGTATGTCAACACACTGGAAAACCATCGAGGAGGGACGATATGTCGCTAGTACCTCAGGTGACATTGCATACATTTGATAAATGAGTAGTGGAATTTGTGGGACCAATCAACCCACCTGGGAAGCGAACTGGTGTGCGATATATCATTACAACAACAGACTATTTGACAAGATGGGTGAAGGCCATGCCAGTCGTAGACTGCACCGCTGTGACAGTAGCGAGGTTCTTATTTGACAACATTCTGACATGGTTTGGATGTCCAAGGATATTGATGAGTGATGAGGGGAGTCACTTCATTAATCACACAATCAGTGCATTGACATAGGAGCTACAGATACAGCATAAGAAGAGTACCCCGTATCATCCTCAAGCGAATGGGACAATGGAGTCATTCAAAAAAATATTGGAGCATGCGCTTACAAAGGTATGTAATGCAAACCACGATGAATGGGATTTGAATATTCCAGCAGTCTTGTGGACATATCGCATCACTTGCAAAATATTGACAGGGAAAAAACCATTCAAATTGGTTTATGGGCAAGAGACAGTCATGCCTATGGAGTACATTGTTCCAAGTCTACGCATTGCAGCAACGATGGGCATGGATGATGAAGAAGCACTAGAAGAGCATGTGGAGTAGTTGGTGCAGCTTGAGGAATACCATTTTATTACAGGTTTTCACCAACGCGTTGAGAAGGATTGACAGAAGGCTTGGCATGATCGCCATATAAAGAACAAACAGTTTCATCAAGGATATTTGGCGTCATTGTACAATATAAATTTCATGAAGCATCCAGGTAAGTTACACATGCATTGGTTAGGTCCATATCTTATTAATTCCATTACTTCAGGAGATGCAGTTCAACTACAGCAGTTAGATGGAGAGATGTTGTCAAAGCTAGTAAATGGTAGCAGGTTGAAGCCCTATAGGATGGGCCTGGAATCACTCAATTCTTGAGGAACTGCACAATAACAACAAAAAATAGGTAGGATGATGGATGGAAGGATGGCGCACCAAGGGAAAATGGATGTGCAAGAGTAGGATCCAATAGCGCAGTTAGGATGACATGCTGCGACATCCACAGGGCCGTGCACAGATTCAAATCAGTAATAAATGAAGACAGTTAAAAGCATTTAACCAGTAATGCTTGTTGAAGCGACGCACATTTATGGTTGATCTGACCGGTGTATTGATAGGATAAACGGTGGATTCGGGTAGTTAATGCATGATTTGGTCATGATGAGGTAAAGAAGATCACATTGATTTGGTAATGATGAGTATGGATCTCCTTGATGCTATAAGAAGGGGCTCAACGCAGTTAGAAAACACCATTGTGCATAGTTTAAGTTATGTTGCAGGGTTGCAAAGCGATTTTCCAAGTGAATCTAAGTGAATCGAGTGAATTGATAAGTACATAGAGGGTGTGTGATTGTTAAGTATTGTGGGGTATTGGTGTGGCATGCAACATGACCCAGTTACAGTAGATATTTTGAGTCAACAGGATTCATCAATCAGACCGGTAACCATAGTGGAAAAAATCCCTAGTATTTCAATCGAATCATCATCAGTGTCGAAGAAGAAGCGGAAGGGTTGGAATCCTAGCTCTCCAGTGCCACAGAAGAGGCATACCAGAACATCTACAAGAGAAGCAGAGGAAACTGCGTAGACAGGGCCATCGAGCTCAGGAGTTGTAGAGTCATCGGCTCAAGCAGGGGTCTCCATTAAGGACATACTTGGGTATATACCTCCTAGTCGGCCCCATGCACAGCCTCAGAGGCTCACCAAGAATCAAAAGTACCAACCGAGGATGTTGATGCTACCATAGGGGATGGTATGCACTACAGATATCGTACCTGCGCTGATGAAAATGAAGTACGATGACCACAACTTGTGTGCATGGGAGGATGTTACAAAGGATCCATATGTATCAATGGTAGCAATTGAAGGCAACCCAATAGAACGTATTCCATGAGATTGGGTGAGAGGGCTGAACAAGGAGGGATTGCTGGGGTTAATTAACATGTCACATTTTGGGCAACTGAATAAGGCAAATTCCTGTGTCAAGCATCTTTTGGATTGTTTTCATGGAGGAATGTTGTCGCTGGACACCCCAGCCACAATCACAGTATATTTGATCTTCGACTTCACAGGGCTTCCAAAGGATGGGCCAGAACCCTCGCAGTATTTCAGAGGCAAGGATAATGATAAGAGGCTTGCAGCGAGGTTGAAGAATAAATATAGGTTGCATCGCGATGGGAGGGCTTACCGCATTGATAGAATCAATGGCCAGTAAGTGTGCATCAGCACACGGATTTTATCAAGAAAAATAGTCAAGAAGAATTGCCCCATTCAATGTAACTTGGGGGTGATTGTGTGTGCAGAGTAATGCACAGAGGGGGTAGAAATGAAATGGTCGCTCTTTTTTATGAACCAGTTGGCAGAGGATGCAGTGATAGTATAGGAGGCAGAATGGTCATTTACCTTTAGTTGGTTATTGATCTTAATCGCACTTGTGGTTTGGATGGAGCTAGTCGATTATCAAGGAATGGATGTAGAAGCGATTAAAGTGTGCAAAGGTGCATGTTATCAAAATATCTGGTGGGTCAAGGTACCTACAAGACTGGAGGATTGTGCGATCCAATTTTGGGTCTATTGGGAAGTGCTACAGGTGGCAGTTGTAAAATTCCCGTAGTTTTCTGAGGAGGCAGCGACGAAATATTAGAGGATTGCTCGATTTGCAATCAGTCCACATGTTATTCACGTCCAAGCATGGTGTGACCCAGATGGGAAATGGCTACCGACACCATATAAATTATCTAATGTAGAATTGGAGGCGATGGTTAATGATTGTCCTATAGCTTGGGGAGAACAGGTGAGCGTATAAGAGGTGTTGATGGGCCCACCAGTGGATGCACCTGATGATCCCATGCATAAAGATGACCAGCAGAGTCACCATGAATCTGATGAAGAATCATCGAAGACACCTACGGACTCAGAAGCAGAGCGTGTACTCAACGAGTTAAGAACAAAGAGGCGCATGGAGCATGATGCGAGCAGTAGCACCGCATCAAGAATAGAAGTGTAGTTGAATTAGCTTATCAAGGCAGTCACAGATGCAACAAATGCAGTAGCAAAGGGAATGATGAAATGTACGCAAGCGGGATTCGCGGAGGTAATAAAAAAACTCGATTCATTATATGATGTTTTTTTAAGAGAGCACCAGAAGGTGCGACTATGTACGACGTTGCATCAATCAGCACTAAGCCATGGGTTAGGAATGTTCAAATTCCCTCAACTGCAATTGACGCTAGAAGAGAGGACTTGAATACCTTCCTGCAGTAGTTGCAGGACATATCATTGGATATCAACGTTTTGTCCAATCAGACATTGGTACACATGCAACGGGTCGTCAACCAAGAGTTAGCAGACAGACAGAAAGAAATCAGCGATCAATTCTTGCAGTCACATGAGAAAGAGGAGAAAGCGCAAAAAGAGGTTGAAGAATTGCAGCAGGCAAAAGAAAATCTGATAGAAGAGAAAGCATAGGAAATCAAAGCACTAATGCAAGCATAAGAGGAATTGAAAGCGAAGAGCGCCGAGGAGATTATGGAGCGTAAAAAGGAACAAGATCGCCTTGTCATTGAGAAGGCATATATTTGGGATACCTGAGTGAAGCTGGAAGAGGTAGTTGAGGATTCCTGTCAGTATATCTATGAGAGTACCACAGAACTAGATGCAATCGACAAAGCAAAGCAGATTGGGGAAGTCATCGTGTACTTGCAACGCAAAAACAATACTTTGAATTCCTTGGTGTATCCAGACACACCGCCAGAACAAATAGCAGAGTGAAATAATTCCATAGAGGAGGTGGCGGCACATCTCGATGAGATGGAGCAGGAAGCAAAGAAGGTCACTAAAGCAATGACACAATTTTGGGGCAGTGTCATCCAGGATGAGCTGTTAGAGAAACTGACCAAAAAATTGTCGGAGGCAGAAGGGTAGCTGGCGATATTAAAGATGGAATTGAGAACAATGCCACCAGTTGTTTAGATTACAAGGTATCTAGAGCTCAAGGAGTTTCAGTAGTGGGTTGGAAAGGCTCAAGAGTGACAACAGAAGCACAATGAACAGTTAGATGTGTTCCAAGAGATTGGAGCGCAACTTTTTGTTAAGGCAGTTGCTACGCTACAGGCCGTACAGGAAGCAAGAAAGAGGCTGTTGAGAAGATGGTGGACCACCCATTGAAGTATGACTTATTAGGGAGTCAGGATATTGCTGATAAATTTCAAGAGAAGGTAAAGGTGATTACTCAGCAATATGAGGATTTCAAGTTGAAAATTGCATAGTACACCATGTCCAGCTAACGTGGCTCAAGGGAAAGCCACAAGATTGTGTTGGGGGGCTGTTGGAAAGGGGTTTTAGATACATTAGTTGCATAGCATCGTGGAAGCTGCACAATTTCAATGACATCGCGCAACTGGAACAAGGCGTGCAAGGCAAAGAATATAATATTTTATATATTTGTTGTCACATTTTGTAGTTTTCGACCATATTTTATGGATATTGGTCATTATTTTGTAGAATCAGTTAAGAATTAGTTAGGAAGTTGTCTAAGTGGACCTTGAATGTAAAGGCGCGAGCCTATAAGTAGAAGTAGAGTTGCAAATGTGAATTATGAATCTTGGTGGAGAATATATTTGGAGCATCTGAACTGAGATCTATTGATTTGTGAACTATTTTGGAGAATCTATGATTTTGTGCAGGAGTAATATGACAAGATGGAAGTTGACCTGAATCATTGTGTTCTTTTCTACTTTTATGTTTTACTATCTTTCAGAATGAAAATATGAATACAATGTGTATATGCGACATGGATCTATAGATGATGCAATGTTTCCTTGTTTTAAATGATGGTATTCTGTTGGATCTATTTGCGCATCAATATGTTTGCTACATTTATGATTGAATGATGCGATCTGTTGAGAATGAGAATGAATGGTTACATGAATGCATAAGTTGAATTATCTGTAATTGTTGCGCTAAGTTGACCGGTTGATGCACATTGTCCTCTCCTATTATGCGGAAACTTGGTTCTATCATCTCTCCCTCGAACATCTCGGGTGAGACTTCATCCACTCTACGGGTGTTGCCGGACGGGGTAAAACCTGTCTGGTCTGGTGCTCAGGGAGATTGCGGTGGTTCGGGTGTCGATAGAGTGGAAACCCCTATCGACTGGTATTTGTTGGTTGGGTTTGTGTCAACACCCCCATTTTTAACAAATAGTGGTTCAATACTGTAACAAAAATGGAGACCCTACATTCCAAGAGTACATCTCATGTATCTCCAATAGTTATATATTTTTGATTGAATCCCTAATTATTAGTCCTACTTCAATATTTGAGCAATTCATAGCTAACATAAGAAAATCTAAGTTATTAAACCTTACTCGCATCAATACCATAAAGTATCTTACCATATGTTATGGCGTTCATGGTCATTTTTTGTTATCTACAAGAAATCATCTTCTTTACTACTAATCACAATAACAATGTATACACTAAAGTACATAATTATATATAAGCATACATAATTCACATTATGTTCACACACTTATTCTTACACCTTCCATATATGAGTATCCATGTATACATATTTGAGACATTAGTCAACCTATCATCAACTCAAGCCATGCCGATACAGTAAAAGGTTCATTTTAGTAAAATAGGTAACTTCTAACCCTTAATATTATACTCATATGAAAAAACATTAGTCACAAGATGTTCATCGCATGTAATGGTCCCTCCTAAACATGATTGTGGGAGAAGCAGTATGGGTCTCCAGAGTCGGCTATTGAGATAACAACAAGGTTAGATAGCTATAATATTTGTGTTAATGAAAGAAACCTTAACTTATAAAAAAAACATGTACAGGTGCAAAAAGTTTCACCATACTGTCTTTTGAGAATTGGTCTATATCTTTCCACCATTGGAATAGACTTCCTACGGACAACCTTTCCAACCTTCTTAATTCATTATATAAAATCTACTATAAAACAATTTCCATCTTTAACAACATGAGCTAGATAATAATATTGAAACATGATAAATTATTATCCATCCTAAAGAGTTAAGCATTAATAGTTCCAACTCTAATCTAGAAGGCTTAAGCGACTAAAAGCATGACTACGACTTTCCTCACAACCATTAGCTGTACTTGACGTAATTTCTTCCGCCTAGAGCCACCCCTAAGATGGGTGAAGAATACACTAAGGTAAAGAATATAACTTAGAACCTTTATAAGGATCCCTAAACACGATCTAAAGTTCAACCCATCCATTTATACACAATTAAAAACTAACTAGCAGTTAACTAGACACACAGATGATGGAATTTACACAAGGAGATAGTGTTTACGAGGGTCAAAATCACCCAACTTTCCTGGATTGATTCTCTCATATCTCATACTAGATCTAGAACTCAATTGTTGTTTACTTAAGATGGGGATCATACAAAAACATGGATCTTTTGGATCTGACACTTGACATCTCATGAACCAGATCATAATGCAAAAAGAAAAACATTTATATAGAGCTTGGAACTCTACTTCCTTGACATGTAACATCTCAAAACAAAACTAAAACACAATACTAAGGAGAATGCTTATACAGAGTTTGGAACTCTGCAAAGTTTACAATGCGGTAATAGGGGGGTTATGCGTACAACTAACTTTGAAACGTTTATCATCTGGCAATGTAATAAGAGTTTTCTAATACAATCTTGCAAAAATGAAATTTATAGACCTAAATGCATATTTGGAACTATACAGAGTTACCATGCAGCAAACGGGTTATTGTTTTCAGATAACTCATCGAAATCTGCAGATATAAACACGCAATCTATATAGTCAAAGATTTTCTACTCAGCATCGATTTAACAATTCAATTCATGTCCAATGAATTTGTAGATCTAAATTACCAATCTAAACATACAATCGATATATATATACAAATTTTACCTACTCGGCAACGATTTAACAATTCAAAACCTGCAATGGATCTATACAAGGTTTACAACTTAGCATTGGGCTTGACATTGTGATTCATATCCATGAATATATGGATGCTTAGAATTGTTCACCAATGCAACACGCAAACAAATATATTAACATATTAATGCAAACTTATATATAGATATATCATATCCCAATTTCTACATAGGTACCAATACAAAACACATGCACCAATGCAAAACACATGCAGTTTTATTAACATATTAAAGCTAACTTGTATATATATCTCGGATCTAATCTATAGATATCCAAAACTGTTTACAATGCAAATCGCATGCACCAATGCAAAATTCAGGAAGATTTTAATCACCCAAATCGCATAATTTACACTACCCGCAAGGTTTATATCCCAAGTTAATACAAATACTAGAAACAATGCAAAATTGAAATCGCATATCAGACAGATGAATTGGAGAATGGTTGGCATAGTTTCCTCCACACGTAATTTAGACCATGAACCAGACAGATCGATTGGGGATGACATAGAGACTTACCTCAATGCAGAGTATTTCCCATCGTGTATGCTTCCACCACTTCCCCGTTCACTTATATATATATATATATATATATATTAGATCTACAAATATCCAGAACTTAATGTAGAGTATTTCACATAGTGTATGCTTCCACCATTGCCCCACTCTCGGCTGTTTCGCCTTCGGAAAAAAGACCCTGGTGCGAAAACACCTCTTCGATTATAAATCTAGTATAAGTGTAAAACTCAAAGGTTTATTTTTCCAAAATAAAACCCGGTCCCCCTCTCCTTCGTATTCCTCTTCATGTGGTATTAATATACCATTTTTAATATTTTATCCTCCAACCACATCACGGAAGAAATAGACATATATATCCTTGTAAAAATATAATATACCATATCTGATACTTTTATCATTGATTTTCTCAAGTAGATGCACCGCAAACTCCTTGAGTCTTGATTATTAGTGATTTGATTGATCTTGAGTTTTATAGTAATTTGTGCAATAAGATGTAATATCTATTATCATAACCCTTAGGGCTTTGACTATCGCAAATAACCATTAAGCACATGCATTATTCCTATTATTCGAGACACACACACATATATATATATATATATAACTTCCATTACAATACCTTATCTCTGTTATAAAATATCTATTGTTGGCTTATTGGTATCATACATTCATAATAATGTGAAATAACTTTAATTCATGTTTAACAAATGTCTATCTCACCCATAGTTTGATGAGCATGTAATTTACCATTAATTACTGTAACTAGCTTCATTTTGATGCATCATCGAAATCATGATGACAACGAGTTAAATTTTAATAAACCCCCAAGACTTTACTCATCTTTCACTCTTTTCCCCTAGTAGATCCCTCCCCAATCGTTCTTTTGCGAAGTCAATCTTTCATCCTCCCAACCCTATCCATCACATTCACGAATTTTATGAATTTGGAAATCTATACTTACAATGTCTCTTACTTACACATTATATTTCAGTTTGAGGTAGCAAGGGGATATGACATCCTTTCCCCCTTAGAATTAACATTGTCCTCAGTGTTACATGTTCATCAAGGCCTCGTCTTCATTCCCTCTTCAGTTTCTCATTGCTTGCTTCTGCATCCTTTCTTCTATCTTCCGACTTTGTTGTCCTTTAACCTATTCTTTGCACAATATCACGAGGTCTACCTAGAGTATTATCATAATCGTACATGTGCATGTCTACCAAGATCAACAGTATATGCATAGATCAAAATCCGGCTCTATTTAATTTCATGATTAGAAACGGTTTCGATACTCCTATTTATTCTATTCACCAATAGGTAAGCATATTACCTCATAGGAACGAAATTACTTATAGTGCATATACCTCTTACAATATTATTCTTTGTAAGTGCTTTTCTGGTTTCTCTTGGATGTCCTCTATCTAAGCAAACACTCCAAGTGCTGACAGTACTTTGAGTACTAATACAATATATATATATACAAAGATAGCTTCCATTACAATACCTTCTCTCCATTATAAAATATCTATTATTGGCTTATTGGTATCATAGGTTCATAATAATGGGAATTAACTTTAATTCATGTTTAACAAATGTCAATCTCACCCACATTTTAATGATCATGTAATTTACCATTAATTACTATAACCGACTTCCATTTTATGCGTCATCGAAATCATGATGACAATGGGTTAAATTTTACCAAACCCCCAAGACTTTACTCATATTTCGCTCTTTCCCCCTAGTGGATTCGTCCCCAAGCGTTCTTTTTTTTATTCAAGCTTTCAAACTCCTAACCATATCCATTGCATTCATGACTTTTATGAAGTTAGAAATCTATACTTACAGTGTCGCTTACTTACACATTGTATTTCAAGTCGAGGTACAAATGGGATGTTACATCTTTTCCCCCTTAGAATTAACATCATCCTCAGTGTTACATGTTCGTCAAGGCCTTGTCTTCATTCCCTCTTCATTTTCTCATTGCTTGCTCCCACATCCTTTGTGCTATCTTTTGACTTTGTTTTCATTTAAACTATTCTCTGCACAATATCACAAGGTCTACCTGGATTATTATCATAATCGTACATGTGCATGCCTACCAAGATCAACAATATATGCATAAATCAAAATTTGACACTATTTAATTTCATGGTTCACAACGGTTTCGATACTCCTATTTATTCTATTCACTAATAGGTAAGCATATTACCTCATAGGAACAAAATTACTTACAATGCATATACCTTTTATAATATTCTTCTTTGTAAGCGCTTTTCTGGTTTCTCTTGGATGCCCTCTATCTAAGCAAACTCTCCAAGTGCTAACAGTACTCTAAGTACTAATCCAAGCTACCCAATACAAGGGTGATACCCTTCTTCGGGCGTATCTCCTACATGTGCTATTCAAGATGCTTCACCAAACTCAAGTGCTTCCTTTCTCAGACACCATAATACCTAGAGATTCTTCACAGATCCCCCACTCTAGTGACAGTCCTCTTACGGCGTGAATGTGTGTGGAAGGAAGTGTAACCAGACGTCTTACACCTGGGCATCCCCATAGGATGCATAATGGTGCCTAGTTGGCCGAGGGGAAAACATGTACCTCCTATACAAACATGTACCTCTTGTATAACCATGTACCTCTTGTACAAACATATACCTCCTGTACATTCTTCTTTTTAATTTCTCATAGAAACCAACTTTATATGTACCAAATATTTCTCATATCATTTGATTGCTTGCAGTCATGGGACTTTGATGGCAGGTGAAATATAGAAAACCCAAATTTGTCTTCTTCAGACTAAAATGATGATCAAAATATTTTTCCACAAGTAGGATTCCACATCTATGCTCCCACAATCATCTTCTTGCAAGCTTGGATCCACAAACTTCTTCCCATAATACATATTTACACAAATCTATCTTTCCACAACTCTGTCTTTTCGCAAATCAATTCCCACAATTGAGTTCTCAGCAAGGTCCTTTCCACAATTCCCTTTCTGTAAGACCCTTTTCCGCAAATGTGGATTGCGAATTGCAGGTTCACAATTCTTCACTTTTCAAAAACTAACAGGATTCCGCAACTTTCAGCTACAACGTACCTTTCCGCACTCGGATTACGAATTGCAGATTGTGGATCCTCCTTCCCACTTTTCCAAAGATGGGCTTCCGCAATTTTCCTTCCATGCTTCCTTTTCTGCAGTTATTCTAAGTCGTCAATCCTTTGTGCGCTCCTTCCTAACCGTTGATCCGAGACCTAATGCGGATCTCACCTTAACACTTGCGGATCTTCACTTTTCCTTTGTGGAAATTAAACACAACCATTGATATGTTGAATTTCACAGCTTCTTGACTTAGAACGTAACAGTCGAATTAATCCATAAAATGATCAATTCATTATGCAGAAATGCCTCTACACTAATGGAAATTCTTCAACGTTTTACCAAACCATCAAATCACACACAAAGCTTAAAATCATGTTTCTGGTTATTGAAAGAAGACATCAAATATACGAACGCACATGCAGAGATTTGAAAATTTTGTTCTTCATTCAATTAACCAACACACTTGCATACTCTCTGTTATCATTCCCCTGTGCATACTTATACACTAGATCAGTTACATTAAAATAGAGCTTCATCAACTTGTCAGATCTTAATAGCAAGATCTCAACCCATAAGAAAGGAAATATACAACTAACCTATCCTCGATAAGCCTCTTGCAATATTCGAGGACAACAGTGGAAAATTTCCAGTTATTACAATCAAAATAAATCCTAACAACTAAACCTGTCCTTATATAATTGATTACATGCAAATGCAAGAATAGCATTGACTGCTTATTCAGCAAACAGAGGGCTTTGTCTCGATGCTCTTGCATCACACTTCAGGGTAAGAAAATAATTATTCAATAGATATCCATGGTGTACATTGTACTTGGAAATATCCAGTTATGTCATCCACACTGCATCTTCATATGGTTGATCCTTTCACTTGACCAAATACTGAAAATATTCTTTGTCTCTCGTCTTCTTTGAAACCCTTTTGTCAAGGATAGCTTTAATCTATGGTTTTTCTTTCTGAGGTAACTTTCCTTTCCAATTTATAAATGAACCATATTCGCTTGAAGTCACTTCTATTTGAACCCCTGAATATTTAAAAGAATATATATTTGAAACAATAAAAATTGGAGAAATTTGAAGATAAGAAGGAAGTTCTATTTCATATGCATTTGCAGAAAAATTCCTTAAAATTTTACAGGGTCCAATTTTCTTGAGCTTCAATTTATTTTAGGTCCCCTTAGGAAACCTCTATTTCCTAAGATAGGCCATTAATAAATCTCCAACCTGAAAATCAACTTCTCTTCTTCTCAAATCTACTCTTTGTTTGTATTTTCCTGCACTTTCCACCAATTTCTTCTTGACATTCTCTTGCAGCTCATGCATACTGGATGCAAAATATTCATCATATGCACTTCCTATTTCTTTTCCTCCAAAATTTATAAGTTTATACACTCCTCTTGGGTGCATACCATACACAATCTGAAAAGGACTCATACCTGTTGTTAGCACTATTTTTGGGATAAGTTTTTAGCGAGGAATCAGACCAATGAAAGAAAGGATAAGGCCTAAAAATTTTCATATCATAAGACTTTAAAGGATGTTAATAAAGCTCTATAGGGAATGGACGGTGTGGATGCGCAGTGCATAATATCAAAGGTCGTAAATCTTTACCGGCAAGGCTAAATCGGGAGCAGAAAGGCCAAAAAAACTAGTTCCAGGTGTAAAAAGTGATAAAAGCCGACTTATGTTTTCCACAGTCCAAGATCTAAGGTCGAGAGGGCCTCCACCATAGATCAACAGTCCAACAAAAGGGCACAAGCAGAAAAGGTAAAACATTTGGTTAGGAAAGTTGAAATCCGGACTTCTGCTTTCCACAGTCTAAAATCCATGGTTCAGAAAGATTACCGCATAAATCGGCGGCCAAGAAAAAACAGGAAGTTAAAAGGCTGAAACAAAAAATGAGGAAGTGGAAAGAGCCAAAATTTGGTCATAAAGTTGGTATTTTTGCCTTTTGCTTTTCGTAGTTTAAAGAGAGGAAAGGCAGAAAGCAGAAACCATAAGAATTTGGTCGTGAAAGCTTAAAGTTCTGCATTTCACCTTTCTTGTTTCCTCTTTATCACCAAACAAACTGTTTTTTTACTATAACTGAGTGCTAACTTTCCTTTGTAGAATTTCACCTACAAATAGTTATGTGTTTCATAAGGATATTTGTGACTCCATATCCCAATGTATGCTTGCCTTGTTTCAACCACCAATTCAATTTGAAACTTTATTTCATTTTATATCTAGCCTTGTTAAAAGTCAGTGAGAGATCCCTCTCTAGAAAGGAGGAACCCAAATTCCTTTCTTAAAGTGGTTATATTGTTACCTTGGGATTTACCTTCTGCAACCTTGGGTACATTCTGAGTGCTAACAAATTGGTGTGGTTGACGGGGATGAAAGTGCAAATCAACCCTAGGAGAGACGACAAAGATTTCAAGAAGAAAGAGTTTATGTGGGAAAACTGAGACTTCTGCATTGAAACAGGTTGTATATTTTCCCTAGAGACTCCACATTGATTTTGAGCAAGATTTTAGAAGGAATCCCGACTTCTAGGAGGTCACATACACGAGGTAATCCTGACACTGAAATTTTACAAGCTGTGGAAAATCCAGAAAGATTGCTTAGAATTAGGGGAAAGGAACAAATAAATATTTCTCAATTTGGTGCATCATCTTCTCAAGAATTTCATAGCATTCGGGATTTTGGGCAAGAAACAAATTTTGAAAGGTCCTTGTTGAAATAAAAATTTGAATCTGATTTGAAGGAAACTGAAATTAATCCCAGTAGGTTAGAATCATATTTGCTTGACTCTCTTTAGAAAAACCTTCAAAATTTTGTGAAAATTGAAGAAAGAGTCCATGTTGTTCAAAATGTGTAGCCTTATATTCCTCCAACTTTTAAAACTCCTCCAGCCTTTCAAGCCCCTCCTTTAGTTCCAAATCCATCTAGAATAATGGTTGCTAGGTTTTCTCCATTGGCCTTACTTTCTGTATTGCATGACCTTCTTCAAAATTTTGCCCAAAAAATTCCCTTCTATGATGGGGATGGAAATTTCACAGCAAGACAACAAGTTGATAGATTTGATGATTTTTCAGAATTGGAGCTGGTTGATGATGATGATGTTAAGATGAGTTTGTTTGTACTAAGTTTATCAGGAAAGGCAAAGAAATGGTTTATATATCTGCCTTCTAGGTCCATTACCACATTTGAAGCTTTCCAAACTTCATTCTTAGAAAGATGGGATGATAAGAAAAGTCCTTTGCGGGTGCTTTCTCAATATAATAATCTTAAGAAAGGAGGTTTTGAATTTGTCCATGAGTTTTCTAGTCGATTTATGAGGCTGTATAACTCTATTCCTGCTGAAATTAAACCCCTTGTAGGCACTGTAAAACTCCATTATGCTGATGCCTTTGACGGTGACTTTGCATTATTATTGAGAGAGAGAAAATCAGCAAGTCTTCCTGTTATGTTTCAAGATGCTTTAGAATTAAAAGCTAATATGATGGCTAGTGGAAAAATAAAGCAGAAAGTAGAAACATATAAAAGGAAAGTTGAGAAGAAAATGTGCCTTATGCTTCTACTGTTGTTTCTTCCAATGATGTAAAATTTGAAATGATATTGAAAACAATGGAGAAATTGATGGATAAGATGACTGTAGAAAATAAACCATTAAACAGAGAACAGAATGAACCTCAAATCAGAACCCAAACATTAGAAGGCCCAATCCTCCCCCACCTCCACAAATTAGACAGAGAGATATGAGGAATCCTAGAAATCCATATGATCAGCAAATACGACCACCTTTTCCTAAAAATTATGTTGTGGATGAAGAGGAGGCTGAATCTATTGAGGATCATATTCACCATTTGGTGACTTGGATTCTGAAATATACCTCATGGAGGAAGAACATAGTATGTTTTCTCAGGAGGATGACAATAATGATTTTGAGGAAGATTCAGCGCAGTACCAAAGGGGATATTTGTGTCATGTCCCCAATTAAATAATTGCATGGCACGACAATTCCAGCAATCCTACTAGTTCCCTAGGTTGGATGAATACATTTGGAATTTTAATAAGGGAGCTAATAAATGTTATTCAGACATTTGAATGGGATAAATATTTAATAATGGATCTAATTAAATAAATACAAGAGAAAATTGAAGTGTCAATGGAGCATGGAGACACATGGAGATTATGGGGCCCACACAAGCTAAAATTTATGTGCCACATGGCATCTTCCTCTTGCAATTTCGAATCCATGGGAAGCCTAATGTTATTGGATGAGTTAGAAGGATAATAAACTTGGCCATATGCATCATAGGTCGAATTTGGAAGTAAATGTAACTTACATGCTAGAGGAATAGTCAAATGGGGGCTTCTTGGACACTTAGGCTAGATTCCCTAACATCTATGACATCTATGACACCAATGATGAAGATGCTATGACATATTGCAGACCTGGAGGATGAAATCTGACCATTATGACATTTTAGGCATAAATATATCATCCAATAATGCACTCATGTGATTTGGGGAAACTCAATGGGTCCCTACTCAAATTGGGGGAAGATGGAAGGCTAGGGTAGGGAGGACACATGGCAAATCTTGAGCACACACCCTAATTTGAATTGGCTTGAATCTATGGATGGATTGGTAACCTTATAAGGCTAAGGATATTTATAAAATACAGGGATCAACCAATATAATGGCTTTTGATCATTTTAAAAAATTGCATTTGTGAAGAGAGAGAGTTAGTGGATGACTAGTTTCTTGCCTTAGCCAATTTCGAGGGTGAAATATTCCCATCCAAGTTGGTGTTTGGAGAGGCCATTCGGGTTTTTCATCGATATTTAATGAAGTTTTTATTTTTAGTTTTAAGCTACAGGGAAGCTTGTGGTTTCTTCTAGTACAACACGTTCTCTCAACCATTTCCAGTCTTTATTGCATATTCTTGTTCATGGATGGATTGCGCTTTGGGTGAGATATTGTACTCTTTGGGAGAGATTCTCATGGTCCATTTCTGATTGTAATAATATTAATATAGTATTTTATTAATATTCAGAAAGTCTCAAATTGAAATACCAAATGGTTGTATGTAAAAGTGATTATTAATGAGAAAACAATGACCATTTCCCCACTATAATGATGTATGACATTGTAGTGCCGATGATTTCGAATGAAATAATTTTTATCTGATATATTTATGATTAATGGACTGAAATTTATGATTATTACAAGTTTCATATCCATAACTTAAGCATTTGAATTCATCTTACTTAGTTTATTTGCATTTGGGGAAGATTTGGTGCCATTTCCCCAAGGGTCAATCTAGTGATTTTGTAGTTGTTTGGGAGAGGGTTATAACAGCATTTATAAAATGAATAATGATGAAAATGAGACATTAATAATTTCCCTTAAACATCCTCTTCCTCTTTTCAGAAATTCAAGTGGTTTTAGGATCATTTGGAAAGCCATTTTCAGCATTTGCACTGGGGGAATTGGAACCCCAATTGGCGAGTGAAAACTCCTACCTTGGAAAGAATATTAAAAAATTTTGTAGAATTATTTGGAGGGTCATAAATCATCCCTGAAAATAATATTCAGGTCTTAATATCATTCATATACCTTCTCAGAATATTTGGGATCATTTGGGTCAATTTGGAGACCTAGACATCAAAACTAGTCAAAGGTCGAAATAGGGAAAAAAGTGAAAAATTGGTCATTGTAATAAAATTATTAAAAAGGGACATTACAGTGGTATTAGAGCATGTTATTGGCACCTATGCATTAATACCATACATTGAATAAATAATTTCAGACATGTCTTGGCTTCATAATAGACCCACTATTCCCACTTTCCTTCCTCCCCGACCAACACAAGAAGAAATTACAACCATAGATATTGAAGCATGCTTCCAAGTGTATCGAAATTTGAGAGGGGATATTCATGAAAGGTATTATTTCCAAGAATATATTGTCAAGTATGGATTTAGGCACAAGAAGGAAAATGTGAACTCATTAAATAAAAATCAGCCTACTTGTGAAAAGAGCAAAGATTTATTCTGCCCTATAAATGAGGAAGTTATATACACTTCTACGAACATCATGTGGAATATGTGGAAGAAATTTCGGTCTAAAAAGGATGAAAAGAGCCTAGATACACCATTAAAGGAAGAAGCGGAGAATCATGAAGTGGAGCATAGATTAAATGAAGGGGATTGCAGAGAATAACATAAAGAGGAAGGTGAAGACAAGCTCACAATCCTTGTTGATGGGAGTTGTGAAAATCAAAGAGAATATACTAATGGATCCTTGAACTGTGAAGAAGTACTTACTGATGGGTGCTCACAACTCTATGTTGGTGACATAGATATAAGATTGGAAAATTTTGTTACATTACAAATTTCTCATAAGCATGAAGATGAATACCTTGTGGCAGATAATGAAGAACCAAGATCAACTTCCCCATCACCACTTGAGCTTCAATAAGTTAATAAAATCAAGAAGAAAGAAGAAGAGGAGGTTCGGTCTCATGAACCATCCTTTATTGAAGGGTATTTGAAGATGAGTGAAAGGGCCAATATCCAAGAGGACCTTATAATACTCCATGACAGTCAAGCATTGGTATCAAATTCTTGTTGGAAATTTTCTTAATTGGAGGAGCCATCCTTCCTTGAAGACATGGAGAAGATTCAAAGAGAAATGTGCAAAATCAAAGGTAGTTTCATGTCTTTTATTTTTTATAGAAAAAATGTTATTGATCTTAGTTAATGGTTACATGAATCCTACTTGAAGGATAATGAAGATATTCATAAGCTCAAAATTCAAAATGAGCAACTTCTTGAGAGGTTGCAAGATTCTTGTTCTCCCTCCTATGTTTCAGATTGTCATATGGTAGATTGCTTGGAGGATTCACATGACATGATGGATCATGAGAAACATGAAAAATTGCAAGTTCTTGACTCGTGTTTTAAGATTATCTTTATGAGAGCCAATCACTTGTTGTGGTGGAAGAGGAACTTGATTTGCCTCTTGAAAATGGTTACACACTTTTTGAAGAAGTGCATGATTCCACCACCTTGGAACAAACCCATGAGGAAAGTTTTTTCATTTTTAAGGGAGGTGCATAATCCTACCTCTATGGATCCTTCACATGATGAAAATTTTGCACTTTTTGATCATTTGGGTGAGTTGGTTCTTTCTCCTACATCCTACACTTCCAAATTTTTCAACATTCATCCTAATTAAGTATGGGTGAAAGGTTTTTTTTAATGTTTCCACATGAGGAGTATGAAACTTCTATCTCTCCTTTTGATTAGAGAATTATTAGAGCACTGAATTATTTACATTTTTAGCAACATACTTTGTTACATTATGATGATACACATCTACATGGGTGCACCTATGATGTTCACTTGAGTCACTTGGAGACTCGTGATTTCCCTTGCTCCTTGCCTAGTACATTTGATGTTGGAGGAACTTCATCCCACACTTGGGTGAAGAGATATATAATTGAGGAACATTATTATTGGAAGCAACATCCTCTGTTATTTCATGATTATTTACATATTCATGGGTGTATTGATGAGACTTCTTAGAGCCACTTGAAATCATCATGTTCTATTTTCTCCTTATTTGGTTCAGATTTTGGTGGAGGTTCTTCATTCACTTCTTGGATGAAAGAACACATAGATGATTATATTGATGCACATTATATATTTTTGGAGTAGAATTATGGGACATGGGATCCTCACCTATGTCATTGGGGCAGATTTGATATAATACTTTATGCTTGGGTGTATGGGACGCATGATGATCTACTTACTTGGATGTACAAGCACTTTCATGATTAATAATTGTTTAACACTCTTTAGCTGGAGCGTATGACATTTTTATTTGTTAACTTGACATTCGATGATCACTTTATATTTTTCTTACAGTATAATATAATGCTTTGTTTGTTACTTTAATTTGTTATTGTTTATTCGTAGAGGGGTTTTATGTATTATATGGTTGAGTTGCTGGCAAATGTAATATGTTAGCTCTACGTCAACTTATGAGTTTGAGTTATTTAAAGAGATTTTATCCCAGGTTTAATGCTTATGGATATGTATTCAATTTATATATTAATTGTTTTATTGTTTGAGTAGAGTTTATTTAAGTTTTGGTTTAGTTAGCTACGTCTGTTTAATATCTAATTTACTTTTAAATAAGGTCATAGACATGTTCAAGTTCATTGCAAAATATACCTAAGGGTGTTATTTTCAGTAAAATGCTAACAAATATCTGGTTATTAATTTTATCTAAAAACTAGGGTTTAGATCTAGACTAAAACATTGACATCAACTTCCGAAACTAGTTAAATATAACTCTAAGAAAAATTTAACCCTATAAACTATCTAAGAATTTAAAAGGTGAGTTTCAATTTAAATAAATGAAACAACCTGAATCATATATTAAACTGGAAAGTAAAATTCCATATCTTTAATCCAAACCATAATAACTATAAGTACAATTTGTAAACATAATTAATATAATTGGAAAACGTAGAAGCCTCATACCTGCAACTATTCAACTTGTTAATGGCTATGAACCCTACACACTTAAACACACATAATTAATAAAACTCTAGCTACTTCTAACCTTAGATATGGTAACCAAATAACTTTGGAACTACCACGTTCCTCCCAACCATGACTCGCAACCATTCCTGGTTCTAATCCCGATCTCCCGAGCGGGCTCCGACATGCAAGTGATCTAGAACTCCTAAACGTGAGGTTCCTCTTATTTGGAATATCAGGCTCTGTATAAGAATGCTTGCTTTTGGAAAATTCTCTCCAAAACTATTTTGGACTAATGATTAGATCCCCCAAGCCTTCTCTTGGCTTGGGTCTTTATAGAAAATATTTTAGGAAAGGGAAGTTGTTTTAAACTTCAGTTAGATCAAGAATTCATTACTTTCTTGAAAATAATCTTTAATTTATTTATGTTGATTTAATAGTTATTTTGTTTAGCTTAGGAACTTTTTACTAGTTCCTAATTGAACTTTATAATGGAATATTTATTCAATGAGTTTAGCTGATAATAAATACATGGACTCTTTATTTATTATTTTAGTTATGTTTATTTACTTATATATATATATATGATCTAGAGCTACCTAACTTAGTTGACCAACCCTACCTGAGGCCTTGATAAGAGAAATAGTAGAAGCTAAGGGAAATATCAAATAAATGAGACTATGTTATATGATGCATAAATAAATATTAAAGATAATATAAAAAGTTTATATATATTATGAATAATATATATATATATATATATATATATTATTCATAATATATATAAAATTTTTATATTATCTTTAATATTTATTTATGCATCATATAACATAGTCTCATTTATTTGATATTTCCCTTAGCTTCTACTATTTCTCTTATCAAGGCCTCAGGTAGGGTTGGTCAACTAAGTTAGGTAGCTCTAGATCTTCCTTGCATGTTGGATTACCTCGTGTATCGTGGTAGTTCTTCCAATCCCTAATGGGAAGTATATTTGAAATTTCATTTAATCAACTCAAAATAAGTATGATAAGAGTCAGTGCTATTAGCATTCGTTCTCACTCAACACACTTAATTTCAGTAAATCCTAGTGCTATTCAGAGCCCAATGTCAACGCTAAAAATTGGGAGTTACACTTAGTGCAATTCTAGAGCCTCTCGCTCAACATTAATGCTAGGATGTACTTCTATAATACACCTAGGGATACAATGGCCAAGGATTCGATACTCCAGATATTATGCTCAACATCAATTTGGAAGGTTCTAGGGCTTATTCCCAACACTTCCAATCTTATAACTCATGTTCTCCAGAGCTTATGCTCAACACAAAATCTCATAACTCATGTGCTCCATAGCTTATGATCAACTCAATAATTCATAACTCATGTGTTCCAAAGCTTGCACTCAACACAAAATCTCATCACTCGTGTGCTTCAGGGTTTACGCCTAACACATTATAGAAATCAATCATGCATTCACTCTTCTGCACAATTAATAACAATAATCATCTCAGTGTATGTATTAGGATAAATCACATAATAATACATCCAATACATCATACCAAGACAATAATTCTTGTCAATCAGGCTCCACACCCAACATATACAACCATATATAATATAATAAAACATATGTATTGGATTATGCCCAATATATCTAACTAATCAACATAAATCATGTGCAGTGGGTAATTACGCCCAATATACAAACATAAACATCAAAGTAACTCACATGCAATGGGACTCATGCCCATTATAGTTAAGGTCAAAATTTGGGATATTATATCCCTCCCCGCTTAGAACAACAATGTCCTGGTGTTCTAAGGACTAGAAATGAAGTCATGAAATAAGGCAGGGTAAGCCTCTCTCATGGTGGCTTCATTCTACCAAATGGCCTCATCAGCTCCAAACTGCTTCCATTGCACTTTCAACTGGACTATGGTTCACTTTCTGAGATGTACTTCTCTTTTGTCCAGAATATGAAGGGTTTTAGGTACAAACTCCCCTTCAGGTTCTACCTGTAGTAAGGACCAATCAATAACATGTTTAGTATCATATATGTATTTCTTCAATAAGGATGCATGAAAAACATTAGGAACCTTTATATGATCAGGTAAAGTTAATTCATATGCCATTGGCCCTCTCTTGTCCAATATCTCAAAGGGTCCACAAAATCTCGGTGCCAACTTTTTGCATATTAACTAGCTCAATGAGATTCTATTCGCTTTTACTTTTAAGTAAACATGTTTGTCGACCTGGCAATATTTATCTTTTCTTTTCTTATCCACATAATTTTTTTGGTAGTCTTGCGCTTCCTTGATATTATGTTGTACTTTGGTGACTAACCGTTCTAGGTATTTTAGTAAGTCTGGCCCTAACATGAGCCGATCCACCGGGCTATCCCAAGTAACTGGTGTTCTACACTTCCAGCCATAGAATACCTCGAAGGGACTCATCTTGGTAGAGGTCTAGTATATTTTTTTATATACAAAATCTACAAGGTGCAAATAATCCTCCCACTTTGTGGGATTGTTCATAACGTACATTCTAAGCATATCTTGCAAAATCTGGTTTACCCGTTCTGTTTTCCCGTTTGTCTGCGAGTGGTAGGCAGTACTAAAATTTAACTACGTCTTTAAACCAGAGAATAAATATCTCCATAAGTTAGTGGTAAACTTCATGTCTCAATCTGAGATGATTTCCTTGGGTATCCCATGCAATCTGAATATATCCTTTAAGATTATGTCAGCAATGTGAATTGTCTTGTAAGTTGACTTAACTGGGATAAAGTGTGCTGCCTTATATAACTTGTCAACCACTAAAAACATGGAATCATTCTACTTCTTTCTCTTTGGTAGACCCATAATAAAATCCATACTGATAACCTCCCACTTCCATTCCTGAATGGGTAACGGTTGTAGTAATCCTAAAGGATGTTGGTGCTCATCTTTGACTAGTTGACATTCTTGACATTTTGCGATGAATAACGCTATGTAGGCCTTTAACTTAGGCCAGAAAAATTGTTTCTTTACTGTCGATATCATCTTCTGATATCTCGGATGCCCCGAGTATAGCTTCCAATGGAACTCCATTAGGATTCTAGACATGATGTCCCCTCCTTCTGAAACATACAATCTCTCTCTGGACCACAATAGTCCGGTCTCCTCCACCTTATACTCCTTTTGTTGTTGAAACAACCTGTCCTATTGAATATTTTTTAAGACTTCAACATAGAAACGATCAACTCCGTTTGTTGTTCTGATCATATCGTGCAAATTCGAATCGGTCTGGCTTAAAGTTACCTCATATAACATATGAGCTCATTGACTTAAAGCATCAATGATTTTATCCTCCTTTCCCTTTATATGCTTTAACCCGAAGTGGTACTTGCTAAGGAAGGCCAACCATCTGGCATGCCTGGCATTTAGATATGGTTGGTAGAACAAATACTTCAGACTCAGGTTGTCTATCTTCAGAAGAAACATCTTCTCCATGAGGTAGTGCCTCCACATATTCAAGGCGTGGAAAATGGCTGCTAGCTCAAGATCATGGGTGGGATAATTTTGTTCGT
Organism: Pseudotsuga menziesii; assembly: GCA_001517045.1. NCBI lineage: Eukaryota > Viridiplantae > Streptophyta > Pinopsida > Pinales > Pinaceae > Pseudotsuga > Pseudotsuga menziesii. Next base: position 291,408 of record LPNX010639442.1, read on the forward strand.
ATTCTTTTAATTTTCATGGCTCGTAATAGATCGTGCAATCATTCTGCATAAGGAATCCTCCAAGTCCTTCCTTTCTTGTATCTATGCAAGCAACCAAATCCTCATCGAGATCCATAATTCGTAGTATCGTTGCAGTAGTCAAAATTTCTTTAATATTCTAAAAACTTTGCTCGCACTTGGTTGTCCACAAAAACTTGTTTTCTTTCTTTTGTAAGGCGGTCATGGGACAGGAAATCCTCAAAAATTTTGCAATGAACTTTCGATAGTAACCTGCTAATCCCAAAAATGACCTAATGTCTGTGACACGGGTAGGGGTAGGCCAATATTCTATGGATTTAATATTTTATGGGTCGATGGCTATCCCCTTCTCAAAAATGATGTGACCTAGGTATTGTATCTATGCTTTGTAAAAATCACATTCACTAAACTTAGTGTAAAGTTGGTGTTCTCGTAACACCCGTAGTACTATGCAAAGATGCTCCTCATGTTCTTCTTTACTCTTCGAGAAAACTAGTATGTCATCTATAAATACCAATACAAAATTATCTAGGTATTTACTGAAGATATTGTTCATCATGCACATAAAAAAAATTGGTGCATTAGTTAGCCCAAAAGGCATTACTACAAATTCATAATGCTCATATCGAGTTCAAAAGGTCATTTTATGTATATCTTTGTTGCGGATATGTACCTGATGGTATCCATACCGTAGATCGATCTTTGAAAATATATTTGCTCCTATGACTTGATCAAACAAGTCATCGATCATAGGGAGTGGGTAATGGTTCTTGATCGTCATCTTGTTAATTTGGCGGTAATCGATGCACACTCACATCGTATTGTCCTTCTTCTTCACAAAAACTATAGGTGGTCTCAAAGGGGGCACACTAGGTCATATATAACCGTTCTCAATCAACTCTTGTAACTATAACTTGAGCTCCACCAATTCAGGTGCGCTCATATGGTATGGAGATTTTGAAGCCGGTAGTGATCCTCGTGTCAGTTCTATGGAAAATTCTAAGTCCTGTTTTGGTGGTAATCCCGGTATTTCCTCAGAAAATACATCCATAAATTCCATGAGAACTAGAAAGTCCTCAATTTGTTGTTCTCTCTCAGTGTCTACATCTGGGATGTTCACTGCAAAAAGTTTGCATCCCTTCCTAATACACTTCTTCACTTGTAAGGCAGATATCTATCTAACGAAAACATTCTTGGGTATGCCTTGAATATTTGTCTAATTTCCTTAGCTATCTGTGGACAAGATTTACTTGTTTAGACAAGCGAGCATGACATGGTGTTTTTCCAACCAGTTCATGTCAATAAGTACGTCGTACGATCCTAAGGGTAAGATATTTAGATCTATCTTAGCTGGAAACCTGTTGAATTTTTTGTACCAGTGGCCAATTGTACCAGGATCAATCAAAATCGAAATATAAGTGTTTGAAACCTTACCTGCTATTTCGACCATAGTGGCTAGATGGTCTTCCTGTCAACCATCAAGTGTTGCATAGATCCTAGGTGTGCTAGCCATGTCCTCTACTGTTGGTTCTTCTTCTAGATTGTGTAAGACTCCATTAGTCTTGTTTGGACAATCTCTAGCATAATGGGGTCCTTGGCATTTCCAACAGTTAACTTGCAGCGTGGCAGCCTTGGCTCTGCAATGGCACTACAATACCACTACTTCGATATTTGATGTGGACTGTGGAAATGTGGCTTAATTAATTGATTCGTCGTTTATATGGATGTTTCTTTGTCAATGGATTTATTTGGTTTTAATGTACATAAATTACCTCTGTTATTTGATGACAAGGAAAATCCCTTGAATTCGTATGGGATTTGTTTTATTTCGTGGGAGAATTCCATGTCTGTTTGTTTGCTTTTAAATGGAAGAGTTGTGTAGATTGTCGAGGGCAATCCTAGCTCCATCAGTATGTTAGATATGATGATTTGGTTGTTTTAAAGGCGGTCGTAATGCCTCGGCCCAAGCCTTCCTCATATCAAAGTTGCATATGTGTTGAGTTTATATTTTAATTTATTATGCGTCCAGACTTATGGTACTATGTTTAATGGATCTGCGATAGTCTATATGCTTAGTTAAAAGTATTTCATGTTATTTCTCCCAGTCGGGAGCTCATTCGATTTGATCATGGGACGATCGTTGGATGGGGTTTAATGTTTATTTAAAGTTGTGGTTTATTGTTTAAGTGTTGTAAATAGATTTATCTGTCAATAATAATAAGCCAGAGCTTATGAGTTTCAAACTTGGGTCGCGTGGGTTAATTGACTGTGATATTTGTTTATCACTTGGTTAATGATATGTATAAGTTGTTGATAGATGAGATATGGTGTTATGTTGTTTATTTATTAATAATTTTTTAACTCTCTTTAGCTGGAGCGTATGAGATTTTGATTTGGTAACTTGACATTCGATGTTCGTTTTATAGTTCTATTTGCACTATAATATAATGCTATGTTTGCTAATTGAAATTTTTATTGTTTATTCGTAGATGGGTTTTATGTATTATATGGTTGAGTTGCTGGAAAATGTAATATGCTAGCTCTGCGTTGGCTTATAGGTTTCAGTTATTTAAAGGGATTTGATCCCAGTTTTAATGCTTATGGATATGTATTCGATTTGTATATTAATTACATTTTATTGTTTAAGCAGAGTTTATTTGAGTTTTGGTTTAGTTAGCTACTTCTGTTTAATATCTAATTTACTTACAATTAAGGTCATAGACCTGTACAAGTTCTTTGTAAAATATACCTAAGGGTTTTAGTTTCAGTAAAATGTTGATAGAGATAAGGTTATTAATTTTATCTAGAAACTAGGGTTTAGATCTAGACTAAAACTTTGACATCAACTTTCGATACTGGTTAAATATAATTTAAGAGAAATTTAAGCTTAGAATCCATCTAAGAATATAAAAGCTGAGTTTCAATTGAAACAAATGAAACAACGTGAAGCATATATTCAACTCGAAAGTAAAATTGCAGATCTTTAATCTAGAGCATAATAGTTATAAGTACTACTTGTAAACATAATTAATATAATTGGAAGACATAGAATTAGCTTTTTACTGGCTATGAACCCTGCACACTTAAACACACAAAATTAATAAAAATCTAGAAACTTCTAACCTTAGATCTGATAACTGGATAACTTTGGAACTACCATGTTCCTCCCAACCATGAACCAAAAGCGTTCCTGGTTCTAATCTGGATCCCTCTGAGCTCATCTCCCCGAGCTCAGTTTAACATGCAAGTGATCTAGAACTCCTAAAGGTGAGGTTGCTCTTATTTGGAATATCAGGCTCTGTATAAGAATGCTTGCTTTTGGAAAATGCTCTCCAAAACTATTTTGGAATAATGATCAGATCCCCCAAGCCTTCTCTTGGCTTGGGTCTTTATAGAAAATCTTTTAGTAAATGGCAGTTGTTTTAAACTTCAGTTAGATCAAAAATTCATTACTTTCTTGAAAATCATTTTTAATTGATTTATGTGGATTTAATAGTTATTTTGTTTAGCTTAGGAACTTTTTACTAGTTCCTAATTGAACTTTAAAATGGAATATTTATTTAATGAGTTTAGTTAACAATAAATACATACACTCTTTATTTATTATTTAGTTATATTTATTTCCTTACACACACACACACACACACACATATTCATATAATATATATAAACTTCACATATTATCTTTAATATTTGTTTATGCATCATATAACATAGTTCCATTTATTTGATGTTTCCCTTAGCTTATACTATTTCTTTTATCAAGGCCTCGGGTAGGGTTGGTCAACTAAGTTAGGCAGCTCTAGATCCTCCTTGCATGTTGGATTACCTTGTGTATCGTGGTAGTTCTTCAAGTCCCTAATGAGAAGTAGATCTAAAATTTCATTTAATCAACTCAAAATATGTATGATCAGAGTCGTTCTCACTCAACACTCTTAATTTCAGTAACTCCTATCGTTATTCAGAGCCCAATCAACGCTAAAAATTGGGAGTTACACTTAGTGCAATTCTAGAACCTCTCACTCAACACTAATGCTAGGATGTTATTCAGAGCCCAATCAACGCTAAAAATTGGGAGTTACACTTAGTGCAATTCTAGAACCTCTCACTCAACACTAATGCTAGGATGTACTTGTATAATACACCTAGGGATACAATGGCCAAGGATCCGATGCTCTAGATCTTATGCTCAGCATCACTTTGGAAGGTTCCAGGGCTTATGCCCAACACTTCCAATATTATAACTCGTGTACTCAAGAGCTTATGCTCAACACAAAATCTCATAACTCATGTGCTCCAAAGCTTACTCTCAACACAAGATTTCATCACTCATGTGTTCTAGATTTTGCGCTCAACACAAAATCTCATCACTCGTGTACTTCAGGGTTTACGTCCAACACATTATAGAACTCAATCATGCATTCACTCTTCTGCACAATTCATCACAATAATCATCTCAGTATATGTATTAGGGTAAATCACATAATAATACATCTAGTACATCGTACCACGACAATAATCCTTGTCCATTAAGGTCCACGCCCAACATATACAATCATATACAAGATAATAAAACATATATATTGGCTTACGCCCAATATATCTTACTAATCAACATAACTCATGTGCAGTGGGGCATTACGCCTAATATACAAACATAAACATCAAAGTCATATACAATGGGACTCATACCCATTATAGTTAAGGTGAAAATTATGGGTATTAGAGAGAGGGACATGAAGATGAGGAGATTTTGGATTTGCAAGATTTTGTTTGAAGAATTTCTCCACTGGTCCATAGATAATTTCCCATAGACAGTAGCGAAGGAGGGTTGGACCGTTGGTTTCTCCAACATGAAGTATGGCATAGAAGACCTCAAATTGCATCTGTACAGGGTGTTTGACTCTGTGGCATTGGGCATGAAGGAGAATAGAGAGACCGACGCGGACATCTGGTATATCTCTAACCAAAATGGCTACCAAGACTCGTGACGACCTTGAAAGGGATTTGAGCGCGCTCATGGGAATAGTGGACATCATCAAGGAAGAAGTGTTGAAAATGGCCAAAATGTCTGAGTGGAGCCATTTCGAGGAAGCTTCAGTTACTCATCTTGTCTTCGGCTTTGTAGGCAAGAAGTCAGAGCGTCTTTCTCTTTCTTTCAATCATGTTAAATGTTTCTTTTGTATTTTGTTGAACGAGTTGTTTGTTAGGGTTTATCTTTCCTATGTTATGGAAAGCTTCAAGAAACATATTAGGGGTTTTAGAAAACTGAATCTAGATTCATTTGTTGTCTTCTCTGCTTAGATATCCATGAAATAGAGATTTCTCCTTTTTGGCGATGTAACTAATGGTTGTGCACAACTTTTTTACTAAATACAATCTTTTCCAATTTGTGTTAAAAAAAAATCCATGTTAATAAAATTGGCTAACCATAAACTTACCATTTACATTATTTTTTATGTCTTATTAATAAGTGGATGCACTATAAATCTACTATGAGTTTTCATTTTCATATTTTAAATATAAAATTATCTTTTCAATATACTTTTACCATCTTTGTTTTTTTCTTTATAATTTAAAAACAATTTTTTTTCAAACTACTTTTTTTTTATAATTTTCTTAATTTTAAATATAAAATTACTTATCAACATCCTTTTACTTTTATTAACCTATAAAAATGTTTCATCAACCTCTCTTTGTTTTTTATTAACCTAATATTTTATTTTATATTGACCTGATTTAAAATTGTCTTTTCAATATCTTATATTTATTTCTTATTAGCATGAATCCTGGAAGTTGAATGATATGTAATGGTGAGTGTAAATAATGCACCATTACTTAAACTCTTTAACTCTCTTCGATTGAGCTTCCAACCATTTAGCTTCCACCGTTACTATCTCCACAACGCACAGATCTCAAATTTAACTATCTCCATAATGCACAGATCTCAAATTTAAAAATTCAGAAAGCCAAATTTAAAGGTATTGGTTAACTATTTTAAAGACAAAATAATGATGTACAAAAAAATTAAAAAATTTAGATGGCTGGTAATTTTATAAAGCATGGGTAGAGTAATAATTGCTGTGATAAACTTATTTATTGGATTTCAACATAAGATATTTATATAAAGTTTATATTATTTTGTAGTGTTTTGTAAGATAAATAAATATTTTTTTTGCTAATTTTCAAGCAAAGAATAAGTGAGTTAAATTTTTAAAAGATTTGTATTTTTTAGTTGTTTATTTTGAAAATCATTGAAATTACAATTTGGGTTGTTGAAATTGCAATTTTAACTGCATAAATGAATTTAACCATCTCTATTATAAATGGATTAGGTACAATTTTCAAATAAAATCTTAATTAACATAAATAAATATTTTTTCACTATTATATTGTTATTACTAACTTTCAAACATAGAACAATACTCTGGTAAAAGTCAAGTTGCCATTAGAAAATAATATCCTTGAGTTATTTATAATATGGATCTCAAATCGACAACACCTCAGGTAGGGTCTGCTAGTTTCGAAGTCTAAATTAACATAAAAGAATATTTTTTATTATTATATTGTTATTACTAACTTTTAAGCATAGAACGATAGTCTAGTAGATGTCAACTTGCCATTAGAAAATAACATACTTGAGCTATTTATGATATGGATCTCAAATCTACAACACCAAAGGTTCTCGAGGTTCGGCTGGTTTCGTCCTGCAAATGCAATGGCGAGCAGTATGATGATATGGATTGTAGTAGCAGGGGCAGTACTAGCAGTGGCACTGTGGCGTTTTGTGTTGCGGTCAAATCTGAGCTACAACATGCCTCCAGGGTCTGTGGGATGGCCACTTCTAGGAGAAGTTATCCCTTTTTATTTTCGACCTCGTCAATTTATAACGAAGCGCCGGAAAAAGTAAGCAGCCTTTCCAATAATGTTCTTAAGGAAATATGGCGTTATTTTTATTCTTAAGTCTAATTTTGATTCTAAATTTGCATAATGTAATTCTTCTTAATGCATTTAGAGTTTTGAAGCCATTGAAAATGATAATGGAAAGCTGTGTTTGGTCTTCTCATTGAGAAAACTGAATTTTGTTTTGGCATGTACTGCCCACCAATCTTGCTTTGATGTAAATTCTTCTGCATAAAATGATAATGGAAAGCTGTGTTTGGTCTTCTTATTGAGAAAACTGAATTTTGTATCAGTTGTTACATTTGAGTAAAGTGTAAAAGTGCGAACACACACTTGGTATATATATATATTTGTTGTTGATGATGGTTAACTTCTATTGATTGGATCTAAAGACACCAATTAATTAGTTTGTTTTAAAATTGTATTTATATGCTCAAAGAGCTTGGTGAGAAGCCTCTCAAGTTCAGTATAATTTTGACTAATTAAAAGTCTAATAATGTATTTATCATTTCTGTATTTCTTTCTGTGTATTTGACTACATCATCAAACCATAAACTTTAAATAATGCATTGATAATCTATAAAAACCAAACAAAGTTGACTAGTTCTTAATCTCATACGGCAGTACGACAACTTTGAGATAATACAACAACTTTGATACACTTAACTTAATTTGGACAAGTTAAAAGACTAATAATGTATTTATCATTTATGTATTTCTGTGTATTTGACTACATCATCAAACCATAAACTTTAAATAATGCATTGAAAAACCAAACAAAGTTAACTAGTTCTTAATCTTATAGGGCAGGACAACAACTTTGATACACGTTATAATTTTATAGGGTAGTACAACAACTTTGATACACGTTAATCTTGATATTTTCTGATTTAAAAATAGTTTTATATCATAGTCCCACAACTTTGATACTCTTCGTACACACAAAATCAGATTTTCTCATTTAAAAAGCTGAATTTTAAATGAGTATAGTTGTCTCATATGAGTATAGTTGGGCCAGTCTCATATATATATATATATAATCCACAAACCAAACCAAGCCACAGCTAACTTAAAAAACTAAATTGGTTGTCGCATATAAAGTAAATTGGGCCAGTCAGACTTCTCCCATCTCTGACAAAACTTCTATGCACAAAATTGTTGGTCTTCTGATTTATAAAGAATGAATTTTTAAGCTCTTGTTGTCGCATATAAGTTGGGCCTGAACAAATGGAATCACGCAAACTAAACTAAGCACTGCAAACCTAGCTGTAACATATTCAACCTTTGTAGAAGACAATTCCTGTAACGATTTTCTTTATCTTTAACTATGAGAAATAACAATAACAATAAATCAAGATTTTCATATAAATAAAAAACTTTATAAATATGATATATATGGAAATAAAGATATTAGATATGTTATGATAGTTAATTTAATAACATATTTAGTATATTTTTAAATGTTTGGATATCAAATAAATATTATGATGTGTTGAAAAACATTTAAACTTTTTAATATGAAATAATATTATGATGTGTTATATCTGAAATCATTGGTAGGTGCGGATGCCAACTGTTTTTTAGTTTAAATGAGATAGATTTAGAACAAATCAGAGACCATTGTGAAGTCCTCTCCTTAGATTTGATAAGATTACTTGATTATAATGAAAGATTTACCTTCCTTTCTAATATGACTTTTGTTGACTCAGATTTTTAGCTTAGTTGATGTTCAAATAACTTGCATAAATCATAGCCAACAAAGTATTGGAAATATACAAGATAATCAAGCTAATCTATATCAATGATCAAAGAGAAAGATAATAAACAATGATGATTGTACACAAAGTTTACAAGAAAGGAAAAACATATTCCATTAAAGAAATTAGAGAGAAAGATTACAACCAAGCTTCGGTGTTGATCTTCTCCCCATAAGTTTTTGGTACTCAAACTCTACAAGCCCCTCACTTAAGAGCCACACTCTTTGCCTCTCACACCTAGAGTAATTCCAACATCATAAAGGTATTTTTTTGATCTTCCCCCATCCATGAGGGAGAGCTTGCTTACATAGGCTAAAGGGAGATCAAATGGGTTCAAATTCTTTGGGAGGAAGGTGAAGGATCATTCCTAAAGGTTATGGGTATGAGTGCCACCTAATCTGATTAGTTGGGATAAGCCTCCACAAGGACTTTATTATAGAAAGTTTTTGAAAGTTCTTTTTTTGCCATTGTGTGAGCGTCGACGCTCTTTGCACACTAGAAGAAAGCATCACGAATGGTCACAGCTCTTTGTCCAAGTGCAACAAGTGTCACTAGCACTTCATGTCAATGGGAAAAAGGTGTTAGCCAAGGCTGAAGCTCTATGTCAAAGGACAAGGTGCCTTAGAGTTCCTAGGATTGGGAATCTTGTAAGGCAAAATTCCTCCAAAAGATGTTTTGGCATATGAACTTCAGGGGATTAGGCAAGGTGACAGTTTCTAGGTGTAATAGTGTGTTAAAAAAAAATTAGACTTAAGACACAAGTTGATTATATTCTCATGCTAATGGTTGGTTCAAGGATAAATGAAGAAACCTAATGGTGGAAGAAAACATGGACACTCGAAGCTCCTAAATCTATTGTAGTGGAGGGGATAAATGAAGAAACCTAGTGGTAGAAGAAAATATTGACACTTGAAGCTCCTCCAAAATCTATTTTAGTGATCTAGTTTTCTTTTAACAATAAGGTAGTGATTGGGGAGATGTTAACTCCGAAATCTATTTTAGCGATATGGTTTTATTTTAGCAATAAGGTAGTGACTAGGGAGATGTTAATGATTTCAGTAATGGCGACAAATGAAAGAAACTTAGTCGTGGAAGAAAATATGGACATTGAAAGCTCTTTCGAAAACTATTTTAGTGATTTGGTTTGCTTTTAACAATAAGGCCGTGACTTGGGAGATGTTAATGAAAAGAATAGAGAATAGTTAGGTATTTGTCTTCTTCATAGGAGGACTAATAAATCCACTTACTATCATTTTCTTATTTGTTTTTTATTTTAGTAGGTTTGCTTAGTTTTTATAAGAACAATTGAGACAAAAGGCACCACTATGTGTCAATTATGTTAGGTATGTTAATTTTTCAATAAAGATTGTAATATTATTATTTACGGTTGTGGTTTTTTTTTGCATAAAATGATTTAAATATTTTTATATTAAATCAAATTTTAAGAGAGGAATTAACCATTTTGATCAACATATCGAGAGCTTACGGATATAGATCATGATCCATAGCGAGTAGTTCCAAGTCCAGAGCTAGATGTTGACCAAGGGAAAGCACCAGTAATAGGAGGTTAGGCATCCCAGCTAGCATTTCATCCAGTTCCATTGCTAGCGGCATTCCTCCCTGTTCCATATTGATATTTAGACCCATAAGTTTCCGTTCAAGGCCCAAATTTAGTTTCACTGGCATTACTGTTTCTCTTAAAATTTTCAGTGGAGTGTGTCCAAATAGACAAACTTTCAAATGAAGGTACCATGCTACTTTAAAACCATATTATTAGTATGCTCTAATATTTTTAACAAAGTTCTATACATTATAAAATGTCATATACATATGTTTATGAAACCTTTTTGGTTTCCTTGCTCTTTTGAAGAGTGGTTTGAATGTACAACTACGTCTATGAACATTTTATACTTTTACCTTAAATATAAATACACATTTTTCATTTAAAAATGTTATAATTATAATATTAATAAATTAAATAGAACAAAAGTAACTTTATTAAAAATTAAAACTAAAATATCGCTATAATAAAACCATCATAAATTCATTTTGATTTTAAATTTGTCAAACTCTAAAAAAAACATTTTCTCAAATTTTACACTTTAAAAAAGCTTTATAACTCAAAAATTTCACACTTTTTAGTAAATTAAAAATTAAAATAAATCAAAGTTTATTTTAATAACAGAGTTATATTACATATCTATCCAACCACATTGTCATATTTCTATCCTCCAATTATACATTACATTTTACACTTTAAATAGTTTAACTTTAATTTTATTTAATCAAATTTCACAATTTTCATGTTTCAAACTTTTCCACTTTTAAATCCATTTATTAAGACTAGATAATCTCCTTCTCCCTTTTCAGCACAGTCCTACAGCAATATTATTTAAATACCATCCCAAATCCTAATAAAATATAGAATATTATTCTTTTAAATTATTTATTATCATTTAAATAATCTAAATAAAAATACAATATTATTTATTATTTAAATAATATGAATAAAAATAATATCGTTTCCTTTTCTATAGTTAAACATTTTTTAATTTTTATTTTTAAAGTTTTTAATTCAATTAGAAAGAAATTAAACTTTATTTATATCTCATGCTATATAAAATATTAAGTGAATACCGTTTAGAGTCTTGTAAAAATTTTAATGAATGCATATAAATTAATAATAACATTATTTAAAACGTCTTTTTAATAAAACACAATTTAGTAAAAATCAATATGTTTGAATATTATTAAGTTTTTTATATTTACTTTTTAATTAATATTTTATTTAATTATATATATATATGTTTATAGACTTTTTTATTTGAGCTTTGGGGTGGATTACATCTGTCTTATTTCATTTACGAACTAGGATGAGACAAATGTATTGTCCATTGATTTTATGGCAATTATAAAAAAAAAAAAGTAATATAAAAAATTACTAGAAGCTCACTGATGAATGGATAACTAGTAACATTGCATGGATAACTCATAGTTGATTAATATAGATAACCAACACTGATAACTATAAGAATGTGATATATATATAATAGTTAATAAATGGGTAACATGAAGAATGTCCCTGATAACATGTAGCTAGGCATAGATAACTCACATTAAACCGGTTTAACTAAAAGAATATGAGAAATAAAAAAATTATTTCCAAATTGTCTTCCAACTATTTGATCCATATGTGGATGTGCTAGTCTATTTTTCATACTTCTAAATATTTATATATGTATTTAAATAACCTATATTATATTTTATTATTATTATCTTATCATATTAAAGTTGTAAAAAAAGTTTGAATTTAATCATTTTACATAAATTATCTTAAAACATATTAAACTAAACTACCACATCCACTTAACTTGTGGTTATCAATATAGATAGGTTATAAGTCAAGTGCCATAAAATCAATCTCGTCACTATTTGGATCATAGTAGGAAGAAATTGGGTACAAATTTTTAAAAATCCAAGTTATGAAATTTTGGGTTAGTGAAGAGTTTGAGGGTGCTGAATCCATTTTTACAATTAAAATCCTGATTAAAACATAGTTAAATTTAGATTTTGCAAAATAAAAAAGATCATATTTCCTATAATAATAATAAAACAGTCATGTCCAAATCTACATAATCTCCTTTAAATTTTAGAATCCAAAATAAAAAAACATCATATTTCCTTAAAAAAAACACAGTCCTGTCTAAATCTGTATAATCTCCTTTAAATTTTAGAATTTAAGATAGACATAATAAATTAAAATGAAATGAAACAAGTAACTTGTTAGTGGTGACACTTTACTTATAGCTTATCAATATTTACCAATCACAAGTTAATTAAACTAGCCTAATTTCTTAGTCTAAAAATACTCTTCATTAAATTTATACACATACACCGATTTTGGTGCATGTTAAGGTCAATACACCTCTTAAACTAAATCTGGGGTTCTTAATGAATTTTTACTGTTCATGCAGGTGTGGGAATTTGTTTAGAACATGTCTACTGGGATATCCCACTATTATTTCCACAGATCCGCATGTCCAACAACTTTATTCTGCACAACGATGGTCGGCTTTTCGTTCCTCAATATCCGACCTCCGTCACAGAGTTATTAGGAAGCTCCAATATACTCACAACTCATGGAAATTCTCACAAGAGAACCCGAGGAGCTGTTATGCGTTTCATTAGTAGTCCGGTACTCAAACTCCGAATTCTGTCAGAAATACAAAGTATCATAACTTCCAATCTCTCGGGGTGGAAAGGGAGAATTGTGAATGTAACGGATGAAGCGCACGAGGTAATCGTGCGGTTATTATTTTTTTCTTCAACCAATATTTAAGATTTAGAACGTTAATTGCCTTCCTGATTTTGGGTGCAGATGATATTTTCTCTCATGGCCCATTACCTGTTAGGTCTTAATGCGGGCACAGAGCTGGACAAGATGAAACATGATTTTTCTGTTTTCAGAAAGGGATTTTTCAGCCTACCCTTCAATTGGCCTGGAACATCTTTCTACAAAAGCTTGCAGGTAATAATGATAAACACAGCGTGTGATATTTGATAATATCCCGAGGATCATTGACTTTCTCTTCATAGCATATTCAGAATTTTCAACTGCGTCTATATAGTGTTGATTTACAATAAGGGAGTGAGCTAAAGTCTAGGTTATTTGTATTTTGTTGGCTAAATTTGAAGGAATCTGGGGAGAGAATTTTTGTTGAAATTAAGATTTTGGTTGCAAAAATGAATTCAGGCCCATGGATAACACTGGGGCACCCAATTATGCAATTTCAACAATTCTTGCAGGATTTTGGCCAGAATTTTCACCCAAAAAATGGTACAAATGATCTAGAGTTTAGCTCACTCCCTAAGTTAATATCATATAATTTTGGGTTTAGAATTTGGGGTAGACTACCATTAATGTTTTTCTAGATTAAAGGAGAATGGGACAAGTGTACTATCCAGATTGATTTTATGGACATAGTTCAGAGTTCCAAATATATATATATATAATAACTAGTAGTTTATGCATTGATAACTCAGAATAATAAGAGCTCATGCATAGATAAGAGGTAGCTAAAAATAACTTATTTAACTAAGAAAATAACATATAGTTATAACTTAGAAAATAAGTGATTACAACTAAATATAAAGAACACATAACAGATCATTTGTTTATAACACTTAACTTATGAGTTATAGATATTCACCAATCACAAATTAAGTGATTTTATTAGTTTTAGTTTTCTTTTTATAGAAATTCTATTTTACCCTAAACTAATTGTTTCTTTATGTATATGTCAACATGCGGTTAACTTGATTGTATCACAGAATTTTATTTTAATTTTATATTAACTTGATTGTATTAACCCGATATGGGTTTTGAAGAGTATGGTCGACATTGTTATTTCTTTCTTGCACCTTTTTTTTCCAAAGAAAAAATTCATATTATATATATACAAAATACATTGTGAGGATGGTCCACTATCAATATTTGACAAGTGATAATTAATCCCATATGTTCAACTCAAATGCTAATACAGCAAATGTGTTCTTAAAAACATCATACCCAAATGTACAGCCCAAAAAGCTATAACTGCAAAGTGTTGTAATAACCCAGCTTCATACCCAGTGTTTACACACAAAAAAACAATTACAGCATCTATGAGCATTGGTTTCAGTACCAAGATCAACCTCTATAAGAATCAACAAGTTATAATAAACTTACAAGTAAAAATGCATGTTGAAACAGATAATAAAGTGCTTAGTTGTAGCCTAAAATTAAAGTAAATGGCAAAGGATCAAGACATCTATAGTCTCCCAAGCCTTAGGCTATGCCAGCCTAACTTAAAGACAAACATCATTTAAACAGGTTTTAAACAAAGTACATGTCCTCAAGCCTTAGGCTATGCCAGCCTAACTTAAAGACAAACATCATTTAAACAGGTTTTAAACAAAATACATGTCCTCAAGGTTTATGGCTGAAAGTTCCACAAAGAACTAGCCATCACAATCTTCAACAAATCCGGTAGTTTTAGTTTTCTTTTTATAGAAATTCTATTTTACCATAAACTAATTGTTTCTTTGTTATGTATGTCAGCATGCCGTTAACTTGATTGTATCATAGAATTTTATTTTAATCTTATTTTTTCTTATGGAGATTATCTATTATTCATCCATTCTACCCGTCATCCGTTAGTCACAATTGATCTTCTCAAGTGTATATACTACATCTTTATTAAAACTCACCCAAAAAAATTGGAATAAGGGCATCTCCTTCCCATGGAAATAGCTACCATCATCTTTATTCGAACCCATGACATCTTTATTCGCACCCATTTCCATTTTTTTCAAAAAATCTTCTGAGCGCACAGGGAACTGGATTAATACTCAAAACTATTGTTACCGCCGAGCAGCCTTTACAATACGATTCATCAATTTGAACCCATGAAGCCCACAAAACAGCGGTTTTGCATCGATGTTAATATTCTAAAGCTTTTGGTTGTAAAGAGCTTTTATACCTTCTTTTCAACACAAGGATTCCAAGAGGAAACCCTGGCACAAATACTTGGTTATATGCTTTTCTTTTGTAGTGATTTTGTTGTGACGGATTCTCTTTTGGATTTGCAGAAAAAGCAAGTGCTGTGTAATCAAATACAAATCATTATCCAGGAGAGGAAAAACATGTCGTCCCTTGATTCATATAACGACCTGATATCTTCAGTACTGAAAGACTCAGCAGAAAAGGAAGATGGCGAATTAGAGTTTGAAACATATGAGATAGCAGAATACATTTTGGGATTGATGTTCGCGGCCATCGAAACTACACCAAGGACGATGGCCTTAATAGTGATGCATTTATCTAAAAATCCACATGTCATTCAAGAACTCAGGGTCAGTATGTTATGTTCCAATTTATAAGAATATCCTTTTCACACCACATGAACGGTTTGAAGAGGTATCGCTGTCACCATAACGGTTGTGATGTTTGACAGACAATAATCTCTTGTGTCCACTGGCATGACTCAGGAAGAACACATAGCAATCAGAAGGGCGAACGGAAACAACGAGAGCCTGTCATGGGATGATTATAAATCAATGGCGTTTACCAAAAGTGTAAGTGAGGAGAAACGTATTTTTTATCCATTTAAAGTTTAAACCATAATGAGATATGAAAAAAAATTCCTACTTTTCCCAGGTTATCAAAGAGGCGTTGAGATTAGGCAACGGACACACAAGCTCCATGTTGCTGAGGAAAACTATCGAGAATGTAGAAATGGAAGGTATGGGACGTTGTTACTCTCCAACTCAAAAGATTGCAGCTTTTTGTCACTGGTAGTTCTAACGATAGAATCCATTGTGATTATTACCATGTGAAGGATATACGATTCCCAAAGGATGGACGTGCTTGATTTTTGATGAATTCTCTAATATGGATGACAAGTACTTCACATACCCTCTTACTTTCAACCCTCGGCGATGGCAGGTGCGAGAGATGCCCCTGGCTTGTGACCTATAAATTATAAATTAATATTAATGGAGTCTAATTGTCTACTCAACTTTCCCTTGTTTACTTGCAACTTACAGGACCAAGATATGAATCAAAAACCTTTTTTATCCTTTGGAGGAGGAGGTCCTCGACATTGTCTGGGATATGAGTTGGCTATGTTGGTTATTTCGTTTTTCTTACATCAGCTTGTGATGAATTTCGAGTAAGGATTACTCACTCTGCACCATACAAATCATGTAAGATTGATGTTTGTTGGTATTTTGATTTAAGCTCTATTTTATGGTTTTACGCAGATGGGAATGCATTCCTGCAGAGAAAAAGATAAGGTGGTTTGAGTCACCCTTCACTTCAATCATGGATTGCACACTTCGCTTCAATCATGGATTGCACACTTCGAGTGGAGAACTTAGCAAACTAGTGACTATGCAAGATCATATTTAATATATATAGATGTTTGGATAAGTAATTTAGAAAGAGTAAGTTGGTTTGAGTCACCATTCACTTCAATCATGGATTGCAGACTTCGAGTGGAGAACTTCCTATTGACTATGCAAGATCATATTTGAATATATACAGAGATGTTTGATAAGTAATTTGGAGAGAGTTGGGTATAGGTTTTTTTTATGTTTAATGATGAGTAATTTAGAGAGAGTTGGGTATAGGTTTTTTTATGTTTAATTACATTGTATCTATTGTATGAGGATAAAACAAGTATAGGTATACTATTCAAGAGATAGTTGATTAAATTAATGATATTTAACTTGTTAACTTGTTTAGTGGTCCACTTAATTTATTATTTAATAAATAATTGTATTTGAAAAAATAATAAAATAAATAATTTTTAATTAGTTCAAATAATAAGATAAATGACCTTCCATTATGATAGAATAATATGGATATTTCAAAATGATAGAATAATAAAATAAATGACCTTCACTGTTTTTTACTTTATTTATTTGTAAGACTAGATGATAAGAGTCCAAAACCTTTTATGTTATTTAAATCAATATTATGTTATTTAAATAAATACCTAAATTAATAAAATTATGTATATGTTTAATTAAAGTAATGAGATAAAGTACTTTAATTATGATGGAATAATATGTATATTCAAAAGTAAGTAAGAACTAAGTTTACTATCATACTAAAACATAGAAGCATGGGACATCAAAGTGAGGCATTTATATATCAATGTATAGTCACCACTCAACCACTTGAGCTAACCCACTTGGTTGTAAATAGTTATTGTCTTATATTTTATACATTTATGTAAATAGTTATAATTAGATGATCAATTTTTATTATTTAAGAAAAGAAAAAGAAAAACACACTAATTATTAAAAAAAATATAATCCATCATAAGAATGTGTATGTATCTAGTGTCATTGAAATATCTTATATATTTTGACATTATTATTAAATTTTTATATTTAAACTTGAATTAAATATTTTGGAAAATTATTTTATCTCATATAAATATAGCTTTATGATCTTTCACTAATCAAGTTCCACTTTGATAAAAGAAAGCTACATATTTTCACAAAGATTGGGAAGAGTTATTTGATCTTGAAACAAAAAATCTCAAAATATTATTTACAATTATTTATTTAACAAAATATCATATATAAATTTATTTGTTTAAATATTTATTAAGGTAAATATGATCCTATTTTCACAAAGATTGGCAAGAGTTAGTTGATCCTAAAACAAGAAATCCCAAGATAATATTTACTATTATTTATTTAAACAAAATATCATATACAAATTTATTTGTTTAAATATTTATTAAGGTAAACATGATCTTGGTATGAAATAGAATGAAGAATTGTAAAAGAGATATAGAATATTGGATATATCTCATAGATTTAGTAAAATTAAAAATATTATAGATTATTAATAAAAAGAAAAAAAATATTAATTTAATAAATACTTAAATGAGAATTTAAATAAATTACTTAAATAATAATATCAGTTTATTTTTTTTTCCTCCTTCCTTTACTTTTTAAAATCCCTATATCTATATCCATAGGTAAATTAAAATACACCCTCAATGCCTATATCCATATATATAAAATATTATATTGATCAACATACTAGCCAACTTTCGAGTAATTGAAAAAAAACAACTTTAATGAATTTAGTAGTATATTATCTAACTAGTCAAGACCTTACCCAAAAAACAACTTTAATGAATTTGGTAGTATATTATCTTACTATCTCCAAACAAGCATCCCACAAGCATGCATACATTACATTATTGAAATATGCAGTTATTTAAAAATTAAAAATTAAAAATAAAAATAAAAACATTGTCTTATGTAAGCTATGTAAATATTTTCAAGAAATCAAATTAAAGATATTTTGTTTTTTTTCACCAAAACAAAGGCATTGGACTATTTATCAAGTCGCATTCAAGTTGGTCTCCCTAACATCTTGATATATACAGTCAAATTCAAATTTTCATAGTGTCATATTCAGGTTAATCCCCCTAACATCTTATTATATACAGTCAAATTCAAAGTTTCATAGTGTCGTAGTGAGGTTAGTCACCATAACAAAGTCAAAGTTTCATAATGTCATATTCAGATTAGCCGCCCTAACATCTTACTATATACAGTCAAATTCAAAGTTTCATAGTGTTGTATTCAAGTTAGTCACCCTAACAAATTCAATGTTTCATAGTGTCATATTTATATTATTCCGTGTATCATCTTACTATATACAGTCAAATTCAAAGTTTCATAGTGGCGTATTCACCCTAACAAATTCAAAGTTTCATACATCTTACTATACACACTCAAAGTCAAAGTTTCAAAGTGCCGTATTCACATTAGTCACTCTAACAAAGTCAAAGTTTCATAGTGTGATATTCAAATTAGTCCCCCTAACATCTTAGATTAGTTTCCCTAACAAAGTCAAAATTTCATACTGTCGTATTCAGATTAGCCTCCCTAACATATTAGGTATATACAATCAAATTCAAAGTGTCATAATGTCGTATTAGGTACCCTAACATCCTAGGTATGTACAATCAACATTAAATTTTCATAGTGTGGGATGTTAGATTAGTCCCCCTAACAACTTAGGTATATACAATCAAATTCAAAGTTTCATAGTTTCATATTAGGTATATAAAATCAAAGTCAAAGTTTCAGTGTCATATTAGACACCATAACATTTTAGGTATATATAGCCAAAGTCAAAGTTTTATAGTTTCCTATTAGGTATATACAGACAAAGTCAAAGTTTCATAGTGTCGTAATAAGATATATACACTAACACCTTAGGTATCTATAGTCAAAGTTTTAGTTTTGTATTAGGTACATATAAAATCAAAGTCATTAGGTATATACATACAAAGTCAAAGTTTCATAATTCCGTATCAGGGTACATACACTAACTTCTTAGTTATATACAGTCAAAGTCAAAGTTTCATGGTGTCATATGAAATAGATTCGTATTAGGGTACATACACTAACATCTTAAGTATATATGTAGTCACTGTTTCATCTTTATTCAAATCCAAAGTTTCATAGTGTCACATTGGGTAGTTTCATAATGTTGTATTAGGGTACATAAACTAACATCTTAGGTATATACGATCAAAGTTTTAAGGTATATACAATCAAAGTCAAACTTTCATAGTGTAATATTAAGGTAGTTTCATAGTGTTATATTAGGGTACATACACTAACATCTTAGGTATATATAATCAAACTTTCGGTTTTAGTCAAAGTCAAAGTTTCATAATGTCGTATTAAGATAAATACACCAACATCTTATTTATATGCAATCAAAGTTTCATCATTTCGTATTAGGTATATACAATCAAATACCTATACATTCAAATTCAAAGTTGCATAGTTTCGTAGTAAGTATATACAGTCAAAGTCAAATTTTCAAATACCTATATATTCAGATTAAAGGTTGCATAGTTTTGTATTAAGTATATACAATCAAATTCAAATTTGCAAATACCTATGCATTCAAATTCAAAGTTGCATAGTTTTGTATTAAGTATATATCGTCAAAGTCAAATTTTTAAATACCTATACATTCAAATTCAAAGTCGCATAGTTTTGTATTAGGTATATACAAACAAATTCAAATTTTCATAATGTGGCATAAACTAACATCTTAAGTATATACCTTCAAAGTTTCAGTTTTAGGTAAAAGTTCATAATGTCATATTAGGGTACATACACTAACATCTTAGGTATTATATTCAAAGTTTCATATTGTTGTATCATAGTGTCACATACACTAACATCTTAGATATATATATTCAACGTTTCTTATTGTTGTATCATAATGTCGCATACACTAACATCTTAGGTATATACATTTTCAAAGTTTCAGTTTTAGGCAAGTTTCATATTTCATAGTGTTGTATCATAGTGTTGCATACACTAACATCTAAGTTTCAGTTTTGGGCAAAGTTTCATAGTGTCATACTGAGGTAGATACACTAACCTCTTAGGTATATATATAGTCAACTTTTCATAGTGTCGTATAAACAATCAAAGTCAAAGTGTGTTAAGTATATTTAGTCAACTTTTCATAGTGTCGTATAAACAATCAAAGTCAATGTTTTCATATTGTAACACTCTGGTTAAAGTAAAGCCCGACATCACATAATCAAGCTCAAACTTCACAAGTAAAACCCATGCACAAGCCTAATCCATTGGAGAGTTCACTTCGAGAAACTAGAATTACCAAAGGGCATTGGATATACAAACGATTAATTTTACCAACCCGCGATAGCTGCAGGATATTTCCGATGCAGAAAATACAAAACAAAAATCATTCAAAGGACAACCATACACTATACAAAGTGGACATAATTGAACAAATCGTGTATCATCAGCTGCATTATTGTGGATTCTTGGAAGTAGTTCGCATATCTCGTCTGGATACCCTACTCAGATGTCGCATCAGCAGTTTGCAAAGAGATAACGCTTCCTCCTTTTACAGCACTTTGCCTTGGAAAATGCACCGAGTTGATTTTATGCTCCAAGACACTGGTGGTTGTTAGTTGCTTCAAGACACTAGATTCATCTTTAAATTCTAGGGAGAAGGGGCTGCCGCTGCAATTAACTTGAGTTACCGGGCTTTACAACTTTTTGTTTTCCTATTTTCACTTTTTCAAAACTTACGACAGACTTTTTGTTTTCCTATTTTCACTTTTTCAAAACTTGCGACAGATTTTATTGCGTGAAGAAATTACTGCCCAACAGATTTAATGTGCTAGAGTTACCGCGAAAGAGTAACTGCCCAAACTTTTCACCTTGACACACTTTAACTTAGACTTCTACCGGATTTTACTACCATATGAATTGGTTGCCAACAAATCATGTGCTAACAAGTTTTCACTTGCTCGTAATAACTTTATATATGAAAAACATTTTTACTACAATAACTTAGGATTAAGTGCGACTCAACTATATTGCGAATCACTCATAATATCATATAAATAATAAACAAGATATGTCAAACCTCTACGCTTAAATCTAAGAACTTGAGCAAAAAACTAGGAACTTTTACAGAGTGAAATATTCATGGATTCTTGATGTCTTTCACTCACAGTAAATGTAAACAACATTCACTCAAGTAAATATGGAGAAGATGTGCGGCTATCTGAAATATTCATTCACCATAAACTTCGGGATTTATATTTCATATGAGGACATAACAAAACTTACAGCCGTAAATACAAACTTGGTAAAAACACAGAAGCTTGAGCTTCAAACTCTTCAGTGAGTTTTCCTTCTTCTTCTTCTTCTTCTTTTTCTTCTTCTTTGCCGTAGTTTGTCTCCTCTCTTCACTATGTGTTCTTAGATTTACAATTTCATCTTTCATATAGAAAAATTTCGGCCGACTAACCATCTTAACATTTAAAGACTGCAATTACTCTCTACCTAGAAACTTAGCTTCAGCAACTAAATTCTATTGACGTATATGCGAGAAATCTGAACTCTTTATCTTGTCAGACTCTCTAGCACTTTCTGATCTGCTAAAAACCCTGACAGAGTAGGCTGATTGGATTATGGATCAGCGAGTAATTAATATTTCCAACACTCCCTCTTGATTATGAGCAGATCATAATTTAAAAATAAAATATTACAAAATGTTTTCAGAGCAGAAAACATGCTCTGTTTATGACAGAGTTCACTATACAGAACTTGTCATTCCCAAATAACTTCGGAAATACTGAAATGTATCCATTGCCAATGGTTTTGTAAAGATGTCTGCAAGTTGATCTTCTGACCTGTAAAATTCTAAACAAATTTCTTTATTATACACCAACTCTCTTATGAAATGATACCTTATGTCAATGTGCTTGGTTTTCTTGTGAAACACATGATTCTTTGACAAAACAATGGCTGAATTGTTGTCACAGAAAATAGTTGTTGGTTCTTGCTGGTTTTGTGACAGATCTTTTAACATTCTTCTCATCCAAACGGCTTGACATGCAGCTCATGTGGTTGCGACATACTCTGCTTCTGTTGAAGATAGAGTTACTATGGGTTGTTTCTTCGAAGCCCATGAAACAACACCTGTACCAAAATGAAATGTGTACCCAGATGTGATTTTCCTGTCATATGTGTTGCCTCCATTGTCACTGTCAGTATATCCTATGAGTTTAAAATTTTCTGAAATTGAATACATTATTCCAAGATCTTTTGTACCACTTACATACCTCGGAATTCTTTTACCTGCTTTCCAATGTGAGTCTTTTGGTGACTCCATGAATCTTGAGATCAGAATTACTCCATACATAATGTCTAGTCTTGTCGTTGTTAAATACATAAGGCTTCCAACAAGCCTTTTAAACAGCGTAGGATCTACAGTTAATCCATCATCATCTTTGCTCAATTTTAAACCTGTTATCACTGGTGTTGAGACTGCCTTTCAATTTGACATATTAAATATTTTTAAAACTGTGTTTTCATACTTGGATTATGATATGAAAATACCACTTTCAGATTGATGGACTTCAATGCCCAGAAAGAACTTCATGAGCCCCAAATCAGTCATTTCAAATTCACTTTCCATGATTATTCTAAATTCTTTTATGCCAAATCACCAGTAGATATTAAATCATCCACATACAGGAAAACAATTAATATGTTACCTTGCTCATTAACTTTGATGTACAGCGTTGGTTCACTTTCACTTCTGTGAAATCCATTCTCAATGAGATAGGAATCAGTGCGACTATACGAATCTCTTGGAGCTTGCTTTAAACCATAGAGCGCTTTCTTCTGTCTGTACACTTTGTGTTCTTGTCCTGGAACTTCATAGCCTTGTGGATGTTCCACATATACTTCTTCATCCAAATAACCATTCAGAAATGCTGACTTAACATCCATTTGATAAACAGACCATTTGCTTTGTGCGGCAATGGCCAAAACAGTTCTGATTGTATCCATGCGTGCAACTAGTGCGAATGTTTTATTGAAATCTATGCTGGGTTGTTGTGTGAACCCTCTTGCTACCATTCTTTCCTTGTACTTCTACACATTCCCATCAGCATCTTGTTTGGTCTTATAAATCCATTTGACACTGACTACATCTTTATCTTTTGGTACATCAACCAGTTCCCATGTCTGGTTTTTATCAATACATTATATTTCTTCATCCATGGCTTGTGCCCATACTTCTTCTTCAACAGCTTCCTCAAATGTTAGTGGATCATCTATTTGAGAAAATAATGCAAAGAGAAAGAAGGAATTTGGTGTACCAGATTCATATATCTCACGCAGACTTCTTGTCTTCACTGGATCTGTTGATGTCAAACTACTTGATGGAGTCTGGTGTCCTCTTGGTGTGCTTGTTGGTGTAGCTTGAGCTGTGATTTGTGTTGATGTTCCTTGTGCTGAACCATGTCACGGTGTCATAGGAGTCGACGGTGCTGCGACCGGTTGATTTACTTGTGGTGTTTGAACCACTTCTTCCGCCATGTCTTCATGCTTGACATTCGACACAATCTTGACATTCTTCCCGATGGTTCCATCCCATGATTCATTCTCAACGAATTGAACGTCGCGACTAATAATTACTTTCCTTGCGACAGGGTCATACAACTTGTATGCTTTTGTGTCTTCAGAATAGCCAACAAAAATACATTTTTGTCCCTTCTTGTCTAACTTCTTTCTCAGCTGATTTGGCACTGTCTGGCACATAAGCATATGCGACACAACCAAAAAATTTTAAATGAGAAACACTATGATTCATACCTTTCCATGCTTCTTGAGGAATCTTGTTCTTCATGCTCTTTGTCGGACATCGATTCATAATGTATACGGTAGTTGCGACTGCTTCACCCCAATATTCATTTGGCAAATGCTTGGCTGCGATCATGCTGTGCGCCATCTCCATAATGGTTATGTTCTTTCTCTCTGCGATACCATTCTGCTGAGGTGTATACCGTGCAGTGAATTCCTTCTGTATGCCATGAGTTTTATAGAAATTTAGAAATTCATTTGAAACGTATTCACCACCTCTATCTGTTCTTAATATTTTTATGCAATGTCCACTCTGGTTCTCCACGAGTGCCTTGAAATGCTGAAAACAACTAAATGCATCATATTTATGTTTCAAAAAATATACCCATGTTTTTCTTGAGTAGTCATCAATAAAAGTAAGAAAATACTTGCAGCCACCAATGGATGTTGTCTACATTGGACCACAAATATCAGAGTGCACAATCTCAAGTGGTGTGCATGCTCTGTATGACTTTCCAACTAGAAAAGTCTCTCTATGCTGCTTGCCAAAGATGCAACCTTCACAAACTTTGTCTGGTTTGTCGATCAATGGAAATCCTTTTACCATATTCTTTGTGTGCAACAACTTCAGTCCACAAAAACTCAGATGTCCAAATCTGAAATGACATAGCCAGGAACCATCCTGAACTTCTGTTTGAAATGCAGCATGAAAATCAGCGCTGTCTTTTTCTTTCTTGTTGCAGTACACGACTTCTTCTTTACTTTCTACCTTGAATGCGGCTTCTGTATTGTCTAGAACTATCCTCAATGGAAACAAGCGATTGCTTGTCATTGGCACTCTTGCTATCAACTGATTACTTGGACATACATTTTTAATCACACAGTGATTATCTTCCATGTAAACTCTGTAACCTTTCTATATCAGGTGTCCAATACTCAGTAAATTATGCTTCAGAACTTCTACATGGTAAACATCAGGCATATACTTATGCTCCCCTAGTTTGGTTAAAATATTGACAATACATTTTCCCAAAACAATGACTTGGACATTATTTCCAAGTGTAACATCAGTTTGAACTGAATTATCTAGACTAGAAAATAAATTTAAATTACCAGTCATATGATTGTTGCAGCCTGAATCTAAATATCATATGTCAGATGGACTTTCTTGGATGGTATTGCATTCAATTGGGGATGTGCATGCCATCAACATTACGCTTGATGAATTGCTAGTGTTCGTCGATTGATTCTGGCTTTGCTTTCCTTGGTCATATTTCTTCTTCCTGCATTCATATGCATAGTGACCAAATTTCTACAGTAATGACATTGAATCTTTGATTTATCAAACATGTGACCACTTGGTTGACTTGTGTTCTGGTTCTGTCCTCTACCAGCAACATCTACAGAACTACTATTGCGTCCTCCTCTTGAGAAGTTTCTTCCTTTGTCTCTAAAATTATTTCTACCCCTGCCTCTTCCATGGCTCGTAGATGACTGTGCTGTGAATGCACCTTCCAATGATGTTTGAGTTCTGCTGAGCCTGTGTTCATGATTGATGAATGAACCTTGCAGCACATCAATAGTAAACGTTGTCATGTCTGTGTGTTCTTCCAAGGTTACAACCAAGTTTTCAAAGATTAGAGGAAGACTTCTGAGAATTTTTTCAACCACCCTTTGGTCTGTTATGGTTTCTCCATGAGATTTCAGTTGATTTATCAAACCAACAACTCTGGTATAAAATGAGTCCACTAACTCTGAATCTTTCATGGACAGAGATTCAAAATCTCTTCTCAAAATTTGTAGCTTTGAAGTCTTTACCTTATCTAAACCTTGATAAGTTGTCCCTAATGTGTCCCATGCCTACTTTGCGGTAATTGATGTTGCTACTCTTGGGAGTATGCTTTCATGCATGGCTTGATGTATGAAGAACAAAGATTTTCCATCTTTCTTCCTTCGTTCCCACAGGATATATTTCTCAGCTTGTGAGAGATTATTATATGTCATTTGATCTGTTGGTTCTGCATAACCATTCTGGACAATATCCGAAACATCTTGACCTCTAAACAAAGCCTTCATTGTTAGAGACCAACATTCATAATTCTTTCCTGTAAAAATTGGAGTTTGTAAACTTGACATATTTGAACCGGAAGTAGAAGCCATTTGATTTTTAACTTTCCTTAGAAATTACTCTGATACCATATCTCGAGAGAAACAGTGGCCACGGCAATTAACTTGAGTTACTTGAGTTACTGCACAGCACAACCTTTTGTTTTCCCCTTTTCACTTTTTCAAAACTTACGACGGATTTCACTGCGCAACAGAATTACTGTGCGAGAGTTACCGCGAAAGAGTAACTGCGTGAACTTTTCACCTTAACACACTTTAACTTAGACTTCTACCATATTTTATTGCGATATGAATTGGTTGTGAACAACTCATGTGCGAACAAGTTTTCACTTCCGCTCAATAACTTTATATTTCCTGGTCGAAGGACTTAGGAATATGAAAAACAATTTTACTGTGATAACCTAGGATTAACTGCAACACAACTATATTGTGAATCACTCACGATATCATATAAATAATAAACAAGATGTGTCAAACCTCTGCGTGTAAATCTAGGAACTTGCGTGAAAAACTAGGAACTTTTACACAGTGAAATATTCATGGATTCTTGATGTCTTTCACTCACAGTAAATGTAAACAACATTCACTCACGTAAATATGGAGAAGATGTGCGGCTATCTGAAATATTCATTCAACCATAAACCTAAGGATTTATATTTCATATGACGACATAATAAAACTTACAGTCGTAAATACAAACTTGGTAAAAACACAGAAGCTTGAGCTTCAAACTCTTAAGTGATTTTTTCTTCTTCTTCTTCTTCTTCTTCGCTGCAGTCTGTCTCCTCTCTTCACTGTGTGTTCTTAGATTTACAATTTCATCCTTCATATAGAAAAATTTCTGTCGATTAACTATCTTAACATTTAAAGACTACAATTACTCTCTACCTAGAAACTTAGCTTTAGCAACTAAATTCTATTGACTTATATGTGAGAAATGTGAACTCTGTATCTTGTCAGACTCTCTAGCACTTTCTGAACTGCTACAGACCCTGACAGAGTCGGCTGATTGGATTATGGATCACCGAGTAATTAATATTGCCAACATAAATATGGATTTATCAAGCATTGATTGGCTAGAAGAGGCCCATTCTATAGTCTAGTAGAAGAGATGGGTAATTCTTTCTGTGCTCAACCTAGGGCTGACACTTGTCCTTTATAAAAAATAACATGTCAAGTCAATTTAGATTTAAAATATTTTTTAGAACCACATATATAAGAGTACAAATTAAAACCATAAACATTATGTTCACATTTTCTCAACATTTCCACTTTAAAAATGGGGTCTACAGTTCTAGAGATTTGATCCCTTTCGGGGCTAGTCAGATCCTTTTTAAGATGAATCTATGCTGGTAGGGATCCATTTTCTTGATAAGTCTAGACTTAACATGAATCTATGCTCCTTTTATTTTTTATTTAATAGGCTGATATGGATTTTCTTAACTACTCTTCATTTGGTTTTAATTTTTTATTTGATGACCATGA
>LPNX010639442.1:319767-376134 GCA_001517045.1 Pseudotsuga menziesii
GCTATAGGTCTGGATGGTGACTATATTGATGTGGAGCTCTAGGTTGCAATTGATTTCATAAAAATCATGGGAGATAAGAAATCAATATTTTGTACGATCATGTTTTCAAATCAAATTTCCAAAGTACTCCCTCACTTGAGGAACTTGGTCGTCTTACTGCAAGATTATGTCCGACATTGTAAAATTTATGACAAGTGTTATTAATATTTTTTTTAATCAAGGAAACTAGCAACATTCGAGGAATATATCTAACAGTTAGTAAGTCATATATATCAGAGGTGGACAGTCCTAGAGGTTGTCTGGCCTTGTCACAAGGGACTAAACAAACAACCTTATCACGTCAGTTTTGAACATCTGACTTCTTTAAATATAACAGAGTCTTAACCATTAAATTGCTCCACAAGTGTCACTAATATTAGATGTGCCACAGGTATTTTTGAATTGTTCCACAACTGCCGCTAATATTAGATGTGCCACAGGTATTTTTGAATTGATTTTATCACTGAAAACCACTAAAACAACAACTATTATTATTAGTAGTCGAGTTCATGCTAAGTGTCGTAAGTATCTCCACGAAATAGAATAGCTGAAAATCGAACAGGTATTGAATGCCATGGAAGTAGAGGGTGCAGGGTAGGATTAATGAGAAAGAGCATTAAACAAAATTATTTTAACTCTGTTTGTTACGCAATAAAATTTCTTTGAGGCAGATTCTTTGGCAGAAGCGGCCAAGGCATTGGCTTACCTGCAGAATGCATTGTATGCGTTTCGACTTTGGCAGGAAGTAAGGCAATGATTTTTGGCCATCATGCTGTAATATGTTGAATGGATCCTTTATGCTGTGGATCAAGTTCTTGGATTGAGATTGCGAATGTATATCCCTGCATTAATGCGAATGTATAGTGTGTCATCAAGTACGCTACGTGTTTTGAGTGAAGAATTTCAGCAAAGCCATTTGATTGGTGAGGAACTGGAATTTAAACAAGGTTTACTGGAGCGTTCTCTTCGAGTCTTATTCATGTTTGAACCTTACGAAAAGTTGAAAACTATTTAGAAAGAGATATATCTACAAGAGGAGCAGATGATCTACTATCACGGAAGTGCCAAATTGAATCTGGTCAACACCAAATCACTTTAAAATTTTGAAAGGCATACAAAGAGGATGAAGGATGGCAATTTAACAACCTATCTAAGCACACCATTTCAGAAAACAAAAAACAAGCGGACAATAAACCAATTTTTCTCGTTAAAATTTCTTAAATTTTCCTTAACGGTGGATAACCCTCGTGTCTTGTTAAGAGTCTCAGGTTTAGGGTTGTTAAAGTATTTTAGAAACTTCCTTAATACCTAACCAACACCACTGCCATTTAAATATATGAAGATGCAGCAGCAGTGAGGGTTTAAGATTTTGCCTTGCAGAGGGGTTAAGGTTATGATGTTGTTTATTGAGTTCGTAAAGGCGTGCACAAGAGGCAAAAGGCTAAGATCTGAGTTTGATGAGTTTCTTTTGGTATTTCTTTGTTTCTGCTTATTATTTAGTGTTATCTTTAACACAATACATTGTATAATGATTTTTTGTGCAGGGACCAATCTTGGCTTCCACTTCAGCAAATTCATTTAAGCTCAGATTTGTTTTCCTTCACTCTCTTTGCTTTGTTTGAATCTTGTTGTACGGTATGTGAAACGTCCTCCCATGCTTGGTTCACTTATTTAGAGGCTTGCAAAGCAATATCAAACCAAAGTACAACTGTATGATGATGCAGAAATGACCTAGCTGCAGGAAAACGCAACAAACACAGTCATAGAATAGGTTAGAGAGGGATTACAAAATGATTCTAAGTTTTATTAGTCCGAATGGACATCAACTAGCAACAGCCAAATTATTAAGATTATTATGTTCTAAATACTTCGAGAGGTATATATTTGACATATCCATAATGTTTTTTTACTAAAGAATGTGTCAATTACTTGTATCTAATAGTTAAGTTAATATAACAGTGACTTAATTTATAGTTAATTTAAAAGTTAATATAAAGCTTAGACTAAGCCTTATGCACATTAACTTGACTCCCAACTGCCAGATGGAGTTTAATTGTCACATAAGCTGCTGCACATTACTAGGTACATGGTTTCACTCGAATCAAGGTCAACTAAGAGGTGGAGTTCATTGTATTTATTAGATGTTAAGTAAGTTATTTTTTACTAGGAGTTCGAACTATTTTATTTGGAGTTGGACTCTTACATGACTGCACATTAACTAGATTCCTAGATGGCAAATGCACTTGGACTAAGCCTTAAGTGAATAGAGTTGAAGTTAAGGTAATAGTTGTATCTAATAGTTAAGGTAATAGTTGTATCTAATAGTTAAGGTAATAGTTATCCAATATAATTGGGATTAGAGTTGAAGTTAAGCTAATAGTTCTAGAATCATTGAAATAAAGCTAATAGTTGTATGATGGAGTTAAGCTCGTAGTTGTATCTAATAATCTAATACTTGAAGATTAATTTTAATTTTTACAACTATCACTATTTGTACTTATCACATGTTAATTAAGTTTTTTTTTAATTATTAAATATAGACAGTACACAGTTTGTCGACGCCCATAAAATCAATATCAACAGTACACCTGTCTCATTCTCTTCCGTAGATAAAAAAACATAAATGATAGTCCATCGCCAAAATTCTAAAATATATACGGCTATCTACATAACAACATACATATACATAAATAAATGCTTCAAGCCTAGGTAGGCACCCTAGTGGGTATGCCCATCGACCACTTATAAACACCTCGTCGTCGGCTATCAACTATTCTTGGTAGAACTTTCACCTATTACACTCGAGGTTATCGACTATCCTTTGGGCACCTCCGTCATCTATCCTTTCCTAGTGGGTATGCCCATCGACCACATATAAACACCTCATCGTCGGCCATCAACTATTCTTGGTTGACCTTTCGCCTATTACACTGGAGATTATCGACTGTCCTTTGGGCACCTCCGTCATTTATCTACGATTGTTTTCTTTGAGTTTATCGAATGTCCTTTGGGCACCTCCCTCGTCTATCTGCGATTGTTTTCTTTGGGCCCGGATACCCTTGCATCATATGAAACCATTTTTTCATAAATTAAATATGAAAAAAATTCATTGATCACTCTGTCTTGGTTATCCATTTGTCGTTTGCGGATACTTCTATTATCCTTGTTTATGTTTATCTGTGCATTAATTTGGAGTTATTTTCTTTACTTTTCAATGTTAATATATGTATTCCCGGATGGGATGACAACTACAAGGAGTGCGGATTTAAATGACGAAGTGATGGGGGAGGACGTTAGGTGATTCCAATGCTCTGTGTCCATCTCTCTCCGACTCTTTCATGCTCTCAAAAGGAGAGTGCAATGATCGCTCCATCTCTCA
Organism: Pseudotsuga menziesii; assembly: GCA_001517045.1. Lineage (NCBI taxonomy): Eukaryota > Viridiplantae > Streptophyta > Pinopsida > Pinales > Pinaceae > Pseudotsuga > Pseudotsuga menziesii. Next base: position 323,186 of record LPNX010639442.1, read on the forward strand.
ACCATAAATGTAGGTTAACGGCACCCAAGGTGGCAGCCTCCAGATTGTTCAGTTCTCTATTAAATTGCATGCATGGGATGGATCATATCATTGTGTTTCCTCTCCCCCTTTCTTTGCCTTTCACCATTCTGCAAGGGTGATCCTGCTGGTGATTTCACATAGGGTCGACGTCATTGTGAACTCTACCATGGTGCATGAACAAATGAGCACTAATAGTCTCTGGGGGTGGTGGTTGTGGTGCACAGTCCAGGGAAACAGATGGCAGGGATTTAGCAAGACACTTGGTCCCATCATCCATGGTTGATACCCTTCTTGACATCAGAAATGACACATGCCTTTTCAAAGAGAGAGGGCTAGTGAGAGGGCTCCCAAAAATGCCTTGGAACCTCTTCTTTGGCATCAACATGTGGACTCAAGCTCCAGTGCAAAAGGGAAAAAAACATTTCGGCCTTCTTTTTCGATTGGGTTTGCATTTTAGTTTTTTTTTCTCATTCTAAAATAATTGTTCTTTTTAGTTTTCTCTTTTAGTGGTATGTGAATGGCTAGCCAGGCATTGTCAATCTCAAAATTTCTCAGAGCCAAGCAAGTGGAATATTTTTTAAAACAACTTTGTATGAGTTTTTTTAGAGGCGATTTTCAGGTTTCATTGTGTTACTATAATCATGATGGAGGTAACTGTGATAACCTGTATAACAAAATTGCCCCAACTTTGTATGAGTTTTTTAGAGGCGATTTTCAGGTTTCATTGTGTTACTATAATCATGATGGAGGTCACTGTGAGAACATGTATAACAAAATTTCCCCTCCCTGTAGGAGAAAACAGGGATTTTACATTCTCCATCCAACTATTCCTTACTTCAACTAGTCATACCATATGCCACTTTTTAATCTATAATCAGAACAAACTAACTCTTATACTCGACAATGAACCTTACAAACCCATCTGACTCTTTCAACCAGAAAACAAGACCAAATCAAAAACATATGACAAACATAAATATCCTTCATGGAACCTAGCAATTCCTTGATGCCCCCGAAGCTAGTTGGGCGCGCAGAGCGCGATGAACCACCTTCACCAACCAGCCTTCGAAGGAAAGGAATGCCTAGAGGATTCACAATAACATCAATTCTTTTTTTATGCATCATGCGGGTATCATCGTGATGAGCCTTCCAAAAGTGTGTTGGTACCTCATCACCCTTGCTCTTTTCCACTTGTTCCAGTAGAATGCAACCCAAAATCCCCTTTACCACCCAAAATAGCGATACTGACGTCTCATACGGAACCTCTCAAGAGCGCGAAGTGCCAATATATTGGATCCAATCTTCTAAAGCAACAAATTCATCCACTAGTTTTCTTACCTCCAATTCCTCCCAAATATCCTGCTTAATCCCATCTATTTCTTCCGTAATTGTCAGGGGAATTGTTGGTTTGTATAACCATGTTACCTAGGCAGTGTGGAGTTTATCCTTATTCACCCTATTCAAGCAGCTACACACACCCTTTCTCCTCCCCATTCGTATCCATCAACTTTATCCATCCACCGACCACGTTCCTCAAGTTCGAACTTCATCCTACCTTCTCAATAATCTCCACACTCCATATATTTCGAAGGTACCTCTTGAAACATTCTATATAAACAGGCATCGCATGAGCTCCATTAAAATTGAGGATGCATGCACATTGAGTCTGCACTTCACTGCAATCTCTCATACTTTGGGGTGATCGAACACCTTGCAGATCGAACATTCCTGATGCCAAAACCTTGTCCTTCATTCGCGCCCAGACCTTCCACCCTATTCTCATAACTCCCTCCATACTTCGTTTGTCGTAGCCCAACTGTCTCATGATTCCACTTTCCTTTTGCATCAAAGTAATGTCCTTACTTGGGATTTTGGAGAAAAGTACAAATTGGGCAAGTTCAAACTTAACTAGTGGGGACTTCAGACGGTTCCAACTTTCACCAAATGGTCTTGAATTTGTAAATCTAGGATATGGCTAGTCTTATAACATATAAAGGTGGTATATGGACACTTTCTATATGAATTTAGGCTTCTGCAACTTGCTTTGGGGATGATTTGGGAATAAGAATAAAAAGGGCAAATTGACTAGGAAAATTGAGGTCAAATTCCCCGAGGGTGAGAGCCAAATTGGTTTCCCAACTCAAGTACAGACCACCCAAATTTCAGAACAGAGTATATGGTAACTTTCAGTGAATTTTCTTAAGGGGAAATGGTATTAATAGATCGGTTCTGACTCATGAAAAGTAGATTAAATGGTTCAGATAATGACATGATATTTGAATAACATAAACATAATTTAAATGGCTTCCACAAAAGCATTAAAATTCATATAAATTCATTCATACAAATATATACAACTCTCTCAAAGTGGAAGCCAAATACATGAAAACTAGTCATTCGAGCTCATGGGAATGCAAGCCTTTCACACATGGATTTATGATATTTAGACTTACAGAGCATATGGGAATAATATTATAGAGCCATACATTGTTAGATTTTTTATTGTTTAATCAATATGATCTAGGATCTTATCTGATAGAATAACTTACCACCACTAAAGCGCTTACTAGAACTACAACAATGATAGCAAACTACAACAATGGATATCAGGGCAGGACTAATGGTGGTGGTGGTGTAGTTGTTCTTGGTGGGTTCTTTACTTATGGTTGCATCTATTGAGGCTCCCCATCCAAACTCATATCTACCTGCTGAAATTCACCTTAGACAGAATTGCTCCAAAGGAAAACTCATGGCAAATTTCTTTAACATATCTACTTCAAACCTACAAATTTGTTGAAAATACATAGATGTAATTAGTTACTATGTTCGTGGAGAATGAAGGACAATAAACCCACTGCACAATCATAAATAATGCCTCTACACATTCAGATTGAATTGATGTAACTACACAAATTTGATGAGAAAATTGCAAATCACCTCAAAGAAAGTGTATTCATGGTGTGCTTATCTCTGCAAAATGATGGAATAGCCTACCCATTAGGAAAATTGACTCCATTGGTACAATATTCATGAGTTTTTGAGCTGGTTAACGTAAAACCAACACATTAAAAAAAAAGACAGTGGCCTATCAATCCCAGCTAGGATGTTATAATATACAACTATGTTGAAAATACACAACTTTGCTTCATGTAGTAGATCTTTGCGTTTTCATGGGAGATAGATCATTTCTTCTTCCTATGGTGGTATGGTATGATGAGGAACTGATACTTTATGCATCCCAACACTAAGAATAATGTATGACTCAATATCAATTGACAGGGTTATGAAGTGCATGCTAGCTCTACGTGTCGGCGTGTGCTAGCTATACTTGTTAGCGTTGGGATTGATTTGTGTTTGAGGATGCTTATTCATATAATTTTCCAAAGTAACACAGTCTAGCCCAAACAAATTAAATATGACTTTTTAAACAATCCAAACCGGAGTGATTTTTTAATTGATCACATTTAAGAATTTTTTCCCCTGGTAACCGAGGAAAAATTGCCACAGAGAATGCTTCATTATAAATATAACATTTTGTCATTTTGTATATTTTTTTAATATTATAATTGGACACGAATCTTGTGGGATTTAAGCTAACAAGTTGTTTCCCTTGGGGTTTCTTATCTACCACCATCCAGGACTTGCACTGAGTCCTTTTCTTTTTCCTATGACAAGAGGCGTAGGTTCATATAACTATGAATATCAGTGGGCTAAGAATTCAGCCAACCAATATTGGTCCCCGTCCAAGTTTAGCTTGTCAGTAATGCTTATGGGTGGTAGTGTCGGAGCTCAGGTTTATAGTGGCAGTATTTTCTAACTCGAACCTTGGTCTCCATGGTGAAATACATTGAGTTCTATTAATTCTCCCGATGAAAAAAACAATGAGATATCATAGGAGAACATAAATTTGTTGCAGTAGCATGAAAGCATGTTCTTTGGGATGAATTGGAAGGTTTTTTTACACAGTAACGGTTAAGATTTATACTAAAAAAAATTATGTCCAAATTGTACAGTGGAGTGTTACAAGGGATGAAAATATCAGGAGATGAGGAGAGATTCTGTAATAACCCAAAAAATCATAAAAATTTAAAAAAAATTGCGTAACATAAAATGTTCAAGGATGTCACTATCTATGAACCAATCACTGCTAACGGTTACTCAAACAGTAGTAACTAGAATTGAGCATTGCAATTCTTTAGTTCTATATAATTTATTTGTTTATCTTGAAGTACCATGTTACGGATGTTAAATTCAGCAATTTATGTTTAAAAAGATCAGGAAAGAAAAACTACATCTGAATCTGATGCTAAGTGTGTTATTTATGTTTTATGTCAAGTAGGAAAGAACCTTATATGAGATCGGGGCTTACTTAGCTTACAGCTAATGCATTGGAGTTATGCTTCTTTTACAGGTTCTAAACAGGTAAGCAGTTTTGTTCCAGTAAAATCCAGATCGAGAATAACACTCAACTAGCATAGGATAAAATGCTAGTTAAATTGTTTGTTTGTTTGTTAATTCACTAAAAAGGTACTGTTGGTATTTCTAATGTTAGAAATTTGCATGAATGTTTGTAATAACACTATTGTAAAAGAATGGGTTTAGCGCAGTTTTGTTCACTGCCACAATACTTGTTCCTTTTGATCATCCTCCTTTTGTATTCAATTATAGACTTGTGTTTCATGTTTAGATGGAGTATATTAAGAATAGTTTTCCTTTTGCCATTAAGAGCATAGTGGCCTAAATAGTCTATAAACTAGAAGATATGTTTAACATATTTGGGACCAAAACTACATATTTATCATCGATGTTTGGTATAAAGTACTGTTTATATTTGTTTGAGTTCCTTCTAAACTTTAAACATTCTATGTTAGTGATTTTCCTTGATCAAGTGTTTATATTTGATTTCCTTGTGTCAGAAATCTCATTTTTTTATGATTTTTTTTGTTGATAAAGCATATATTTGGAATTTAAAAACTATGCTTAGTATAAACCTATATTAAGGATCCATATGGTTATGTACTTCTATGGAAGGTTAGTTTACCTCCATCATTGTTGTCTTACTATTATCAAATGTAAACATTATTTAATACTCAGAAGAACATAGATAGATTATAGTTATTCATAGGACCCTGGTATAAATGAAACACTTTTCAATTACAAAGACTATGGTTATAAAACAAAGAAATCGAAACAAGGAAATAATGATACTATGCAATGATATCATAGGTTGTTGACTTGTGAAACAAAATGATTGTGCAGGTTAAAAACAAGACTTTCAAACTATAGCTTGAAAACCCATAACTGCAAATAATTTCGGAGGACACGTGGTTGGTGGTCGAAGCTTAGGGTTTAGTTGACTTGGAGGCAATGTAAAAGGCATGTCTTAACCCTAAAATCGTATTATGTTTGTCTCTGCAGTGGAGTGGTCGAGCTGCGAACTCATGGCTACCAGGCTTGTTGCCGAACCTTCCCTCATTTGCACACAGGCCTTCGTGAGCCATATAGAGCTCCTCTGCAAGTTTTTTTCCAAGATCTGGTGTAGAAGAAATGAGTAAGAGGCTAACTGCTATCGTGAGGTGGTTTTTTTTTACTGTCAGTAAAAAGTATTGAAGGTTGGGCTATCTTCCCCTTTGTTTTTACTGTAAGAGTTTGAGCTCTGTGAGTGTAAAGTGTGCGAAGAGGGTTGTTTACTCTGTGAGTTGATTTCTTGGTTTATTGTTCGTTTCCTTAACGAGAGTTTGGTTCATTCCTCGTCACAGCCTGAGACTTCACTTCTGAACACTGCTACTACATATCCTTGTCGACAGGGCTCCATTGTAGCTCGTGGAACTCACGAGGAAGCTAGGGTTAGCTTGCAACTTCCAGACAGCTGCGCCATTCTCCAGGGTAAGAACTGAAATTGGTTTTTTTACTATTCTGCATAAGTATAATTTTGTTTTTATTTGTGGGATTATATATAACATTCATTTTCTCTTGACCTTGTGCAGGCTCCTCAACAGTGGCTCAAATTTCTGTTAAACTCCACCACTGAGAGCTTTCATGAAGGCATTCAAACCGGTAAGCCTTGGTTTCACCTGAGGTACTCCTGTAAGAGTTATATGGTGGATTATGATGGTACTCCCGTGTGTTGTAGTTGTTGATTCATCTGTGGCTATTAGATGCTCTAGTTGTTCTTTTTAATTTCTAACTAAAAATCCCTAGTGGTTGTTTGTAAAGGAAGAATTCGGGCTCTCTTAGCCGAGACTTAAGAAAATAGTTTTTGAGCCTTTTTGACCATGATTAACTTATAAAAGTAAAGTTTGGAACTGGCTTTAAGCCGTGAAACTTACTGTCAGGCCATTGGGTAGTTAGATGAGGATTTGTTTTGGGTTTTTTTTTTAACTTAATGGTTGTTCTTACAGCACTTCTTGTTTTTGAAAAAGGGCTTTCGTAGCCGAAACAGATGGTTGTTTTCATTTTTGTGAACTCTGTTTATGTAAAGATACTTTTATGCAAGCTTTTAAGCTTTGACTAATAATGTAAAGGCTATGAGCCGAGACTCAGTTTGTTCAGTTTGGTTTTTAATATTTATATGAAATATTACAGCTTAAAGTTGAATTAATAGTATCTTTGTTTGGTTAATATTTGTATATTATTTTTATGCTAGTTGTGTTTATTATTGAATACCTTTGAGGAATTAGGTTAGATGGTTTATTAGTTAAATTTTGTTTTCTTCTAGATAAATTATGAATTGGGGGCAATTGACAGTGGAATACTTTGATAATAGCATTATTTTTAATGCAGCAATGAATTCTGAAGATAGAATAAAGAAATGGTTATTAATGACTAAATTTACCTATCTATGCTTCTAGATTTTTTGATAATTTTAAATTATGATTTTATTGTATTATAAAGAATAGTTCTTATATAAACTCAAAAAAAAAATTAAGTTTAGAGAGCTAGTAATGTTGTCTTAGTAACCCTAGTTTACATTTTCACATAAGTGAGCTAACTGGGAATTATTTAACCTGAATTACTATTTTACTAAGATAAACCTAGTTTAGATAATTTATTGTTCCTCTTTTATCTATTTAGGATTGCATACTAGGTTTATATTATGTAACTTTACTAGTTTTACTGTATAAAATATTACACATACTTGTGTGTATTACTTAGGCTTGTTCTTCTATCTTTATTTAGTTAATTTAAATACTTTAAGTAAATAACACAAATACAGTTGAAGTTCTATAAATAATTTACACAAAATCCTGTAGAAAGTAACCATTTGCATCTGCATTCATATTTTATTGAATCTACTTATTTGAAAATAAATAAACCTACTGTACTAGAGTAGTACCTTCCAAAAGGTGTGGAAAATATAGTTTAGGTAATTTTTCCTATCTATCAATTAACTCAGTAATTTCTCTATTAATCTACCCTAATTTAGCTAGTTACTAATTTTCACAGCATATATAATTCTCCTATTTATCCCAAACAGAAATAAAACAAAAATATACTATATTCATGAAAAACTCTTAAACTTTCGAGATACAGTGAATAATTAAAATGAATGGACTAAGCAAAACCTGGAAGTATAGATGAGGTGACAATAGCTTAAGGAGGTTGTTCCTCCCAACCAACTCCTGGAGAAGAGCTGGACTGCAATTCTCAGGACCCTCGAGCTTGTCTCCTGGTCCTCCTGGTAGAAGACTGCAATTCTCAGGACCCCTGAGCTTGTCTCCTGGTCCTCCTAGTAGAAGTACTAAGTGAGAGATGTAGTCTTGAAATCCTCTGCAACTCCACTGATTGTTCAACAGTAACTCAATTCTGCTTACAGCAGTATGAACTCAGCCTAGAATAGCTGCACTAGTTCGGGTCTTCAACACTTATCCCCTCAAACTTACTTCAGCTAGTCCCCTCCATCGAATTCACATGTGTATTTCATTCACTCTGAATTATCACAATTCTAGAATGAGCAGCCTCAGTTGTCTTCAATGGGAAGTTTTATTAGCATGCCAAGGTATTTTGGGTCAGTTTTTACTTAATGAACCACCTGCTCCTATTCCAATTTCTTAGGGAATCATGACCACAAAAATAGGGAAGTTGCCACCTGCAAGAGCTAGAAGTAGTTTGAGGATGCTGCCACATGTCAATCTACTCTCAATCCAGCCTCCTCCACCAAGTGACTAGTAAATACTCATTTAACAACTTCCCTAAGCTGTTGTCTCATCTTTCATTTATTTATTAATAAAATATTTTGCAATACATTAAATTATCCTTGACCCCACTTAGTCATTAATTACAAAATTTAACATAAAATATAACATAATGTTCCTCAAAAAAATAAAACTGTTTTGCAAATTGGGGCATGTGACAGATTCCCGGCTCTGAAAGGTCAGGTGTCTTCCAAATCCTGAGCTTTTTATTTCCCAGTAGATAAATGCAAATGAACTGAAAACATGAGATTTATATTTTTCCCAGTAGAGAAATACAAATTAACTAAAAGCACGAGATAGTATAGAAACAATACATGTCTAAACTACGGTCTACTAGCGATTTGTTGTCACCATTGGCTATTGCGATTCCAGTATCTTACATAACTGACTGATAAAAAGTAACAAGTGACTTCTGAGTACCCATGACTTAATTTGTTCTTCCTTTTATTTGTTGACGTTCTCAGATGGATTTTTTCCCTCTTGTGAGTGGGGATGAGTTGAAGAGTAGTTTTCTTCTTTCTCAATGCTCTCATATGAGATTTGAAGATCAGAGGGTGATATTACAATTGTTTGGACCTATGCTTCCTGACGTGCTCGAGGTGTTTCTTTCCCCTTATCCAAGGTAGCCTTTGGTTCTGATTTGTTTCTTTGTTTACGTCACCCGCCTGTAGGGATTGGTTTGTTTATAAATGTATTTTTATAAGTGAAAAATATTGAATTGAACGAAGTTATGATGGGGATACTAGGGCTACCAATCATCCTTCTTCTTTTCAAACTGGATGGGAAAACCACCCTTCATGTGCGTAGTCAAGTTGTGAATGAGATTTGGATTTCCCATAGCCGAATATTCAACCAGGTGCTTCAATCTGAACATAGAAACCACAATTTCTGCAGCATATTTCATGTGAATAAACATCATATATTTTCCTAGACAGACCCACACGCCGCCTTGGAAGACTGCGAATTTGAAGGGACTCTGCAGGATAAAATGCCCATCTTTGTTCAACCATCTTTCTAGTTTGAATTTGAGGTAGTCGGTACCCCCAAATGGCGTCCCTACGACCCATGGCGTATGGGTGGTAATTCACTCAAGTGCCTCTGTGCACGATAGTTCTGTCAGGGAGAACATCGTTGTGGAGAGCATGAATGGAGTCCAAGAAGACTGGCGGAGAAATAGATGCATGTAGGTAATGCATGCTCTGTAGATCCTCATATGAAAATACCCAAGATTTTTCGTCTCATTTGGCTTTGGGTTTGATGAGCATGAGACGGCTACAAAATGTTTACATTTACCATAAGCTAGATATTTACATATGGATATTTTAATACGAACTAAACTTACAAACTTTAACACAACGAATTTATATTTACCTGTGAATAACGAATTTCTATTTACATGTGATTCATCTTGCCAAAATATTTTGTTGTACTCCCTGACACCTGCAAAAGCCTTAATTCTTCATTCGAATCCAGGAAGGTAGAGAAGAGTTGGGATGTTTGTTCAAGAAAATCCATATGAGATTCAGGGACTTCATCATCATTATATTGTATTACAAGAGAGAAGCTTCAGTATCAACAAGTTGCAACTTCCTCATTTGAATACTGTCAAATGCATCGTCTTCATGATAATAAACAAGCACCATTCTATTTCCCCACACAGTAATTATATATACAATCATCAATACTTATAGAATATTGTTGCGATAAATCGTTGATAATGATGATTTATATCCAAAGCCAAAGTCAATGGGTGGAGAGCTCTCATCAACATCTCTTAGCCAACTTTCATAGTTTGTCATACATATTTGTATCGTTCCAACCGTTTACTTCCATAGTTTCCATGGGACACTTGGCGGTTATGCATATCATCTGAAACACAACTGTGTAGGTCCACTAGACACTCAGTTTGTACATCTAAAAACCCAAACTCCATGAGCCAGAAAGACATTGCACTGGAAAACATGTGGGTGATTTGAAGGTTGGTTGGGATTTAAAAAATCAACACGCCAGGCAACCACCATGGTTTTGAAAAAAGTTTATCCAGCAATGAGCTCTACTAATGGAGCTAACCGAAGTTGCAGAACTTGAAAAATAAAGAAAAACTTATGCGAATATGAAGGTTGAAGAAAGGTTTATGGGAGTCTAATGAGCAGTGATATTTATAATAATTATTTTGCAAAGAAATGTAGCAACAAGAAAATGACTTTGTGTTCGGTGGATTGTAATTTTCAGTTTCATAAATCAAAGCTTACAACTCAGAGGGCCCCCCCATTCCATCGTGATGGTTTTGGGATCCGCAAGGAGCGAAGGGCACCATGCCTTTGCCTTTACGTGTAGTGAAGATAAAAGGTAAAAAGAAATTCAATGGAATTGCTATGTCTATCAAAACTTGTGACCCCTGAACTACAATATGTGTGTGGAAGGGGATTGGCTTCTGCATTCATTACGTCATGAAAATTAAGCAACAAGCTACTAATGGACAACCTGACCGTTATACTATCAATATTCAATACAAAGATTGACTTGGGATATTAAAAACTTGAAACAAAATATTTTCTTCACCTATCAACCTTATTTGGCCATCAATGATCTTCAATACATGAGATTATAAGAGGACCCACGCGAATGGTCGACAGGAAAAATGGTGTCGCGTGTGCAAATTATGATGTGCAGAAATTTTGATGTCTCGCATAGTTCAAATTTCAATTTCAAAGGTTTGAGTCTCTCCACGTCCATGTCATGTCTCAATTTCAAAGGTACAGTTCCTCCACGTCCATGGGTTTCGAGGTTCTCTAAAGCTACCTAAAACTTGGAAAACTCCTATAACTATGCCCTTTGGATGTTTGGACTTTTTTGTTTTGTAAGATTCCATTGACATTCAAAGGATTGAGGCGAAAGCATTGACTTATTCACGAATGTTTTCAAATTTAAAAACTTTATGTACAAAAGCCTTTTGGAGGAAACTTATTTTCACTTATGTGGCGATTTAGAAGTTTGATGTAACTTATTTTCACTTATTTTCCTAGACTTGCTTTCATCACATAAACTTATATTCTATACACACACAACTTTCTCTCATTTTCCCGGGATTTGGGGGTATGTTAGTTTTATTTATTTAAATTCAGTAGTTAAGATCCTTTAAATTCATGCCAATAAAAAATGCAGCTAACTATTGGATAAAAAAAAGTGGCAAGGAGTATCATTTTATAATAGGTGGGAGCGGAAGGTGATAGCTTGCTTAGTAATTGTTACAATACAAACCTTTATAACCTCCTAACTTACCAAAATTATAATGAGCTTGGAAAGCTTCTTGGCAAGATTTTTGAACACAAGAACAAAATTTTAAAGTATTATCCTTCTTCTTAAGATCTGATAAACCAAAGTTGGGACGAGAAGATAATCATCATCATCATCAATAACCAATATAGTAGCTTCCATAAAAAACATAATAATAAATACCGCTCCCATGCTATGTCGACTAAATAACCAATGAGATAACTAACAATGCTCCGATGGTTAATGGTCAATGCTCCGATGCTCAAGGTTCAATGCTTCCTGTGTTTCTGTTCGTCCTAGTTTGATGGATTGTCATCTGCATAAAATGGTTCATAGGCATTTTCCTTTTTCCAATATGGAATAAAAATAGCTAGTGTACTTTGCGAATGAACTGGCCTTTCATAATGAACCATGAATTGAAAGAAGCACGTGAATTTTCCAACTACAAAAAAAGTTTGTGGATGATTCAAACGCCAGAGGAGATGGCATCTAACCTGTGGATAGCCAATAAATGATCCTTCAACAAAATACATCCTTGCATTAAAGAAGGTGTGGAAGAGTAAAAGGTAGTTCGGAACAATTAATTAGTTTCGTGGAAGATCCACCTAACATATCTTCAAAAAGTCTTCCAGTCTCCTACCTAATATATATCTTCAGGAAAAATTGGAAATTATGTATTTTAATGATGGAATTGTTTTGATGGTGTCAAGTTTAGGTAGAGCAAAGGGTAAATTGGTTTTGTTTTGCAAGGCAGTCCTAGATTAAAATAGGTTGTTTCCGGGTTGGCTGGGATTTCGAAAGCTGTTTTAGATGTATTGGGTTGTGGTTTGATAGACCAAAAGTTGGCTCAGCAAGTCAAAAGCATTGCATAGTTGGGATCCTCAAGAGCTTAGATACCTTAAGTTGCTTAAGTTGCGGTTTAACAGACCAAAGGCTGCGGTTTAACAGACCAAAGGCTGCCCCAGCAAGTCAAAGACAGTGCAACAAAAAATATCACTTATTTTGAAATAGTCAATGATGTTATAAATACTTACCCTAGAGTATGTAAATACATGGACCTGGTTGAAAGTTTTGGAACTTCTTTATGTGAATGACAAGGATTGGATGAAGATATCTGCAGCTGAAATTGGCTCAAGTACAAAACCAAAATTAGATTGTTCAAAACCTGGGAAGCTCATTCCGCTAACACAATTAGCAGTTCAAGGCTTATTGGCAGAAATTATTTTGCAGTGTCTTGAAAAAGGAGCAGCTAACTAACCGTGTTCAAGGCTTATTGGCAAACATTATTTTGCAGTGTATTGAAAAGGAGCAGCTAACTAACGGGCTAATAGGAAGTTACAAGGAATGGTAAAAATGGTGAATTTTACATAAACTAAGCCAGAACGATCCAGTTAAATCGCTTGCATAACATACCCCGATAAGTCTCGCTTGCCTTGCAACCCAATTGCTATACAAGTCATCTTTGTCTACCAAAGTAGCTGCAAATGCCAGAGCTGAAGAGATCATCGGAGCAGCAAACTGTATATAATATAGTATTTCGAGGGTGAAAGGCAGGATTTTCACCTATATTTCGGAATACATTATTGTAGCCAGTTAACTTTTTATACAAAATTCGATTTATCTTCTATATTTACATAAAATATGTTTTTTAATCGTAATACTATCAAAATTTACACATTTCAATGTTAATTTTATATTTCATATTTAATATTTGCCTACCTATTTATAAACATATTTTTTCAATTCAAAACAATCCAAAAAACTATACTATTAAAATCCTTAAAGAATACTATAGTGATTCAAGGTTCCACTTATGTCTAACCTCTACTCTTTGAGCTCCACCATCGAATATAGCTAAAAAGAAGAAGATGGATAATTCCATATAACCAACTCGCTTAGATGGGCTGGCGGTTTACTGTAAAATCTTGTGTACGTAGAGATAATTCCTTATCATCTCTGTCAAATTTCTTATTCTATAAAGTTATTTCGGCTGATCTCCGATACTATTTTTCTTGACCCATTATGTTGTCGATCAATTTAGTCTATTTTTATTTTTCGAGAAACACCGATTTCTTATGATTACCGCAGGAATTGAAGCATGGATATATGCAGTTTTTGGCTTTTAGGAAGTTAAATTATTTTAATAGATGATACTTGTATCGCTTAGTTGCAGCCAATCATAAGGGATGAATGAATTAGGCTATTAAAGGGGATTTGGCTTCTGGTTGTTTGAATTTGCAAAGACCGAATTAGTTTTACCTTCTATAGAGAGCGAGAAAGTCTATATAGAAAGTGAACGAGAGAGTGTATAAGCGATTGCTACGAGAGAATGTATAAGCGATTCAGTAGCAAAGTCTATAAAGAAAATGTATAAACGAGAAAGTCTATAAAGAAAATGTTGAATTTATGATTCTCATCTCAGTTCAATTACAAAATAAAGTTTCATGATTTTGATTTTGAATGGGAAGAAAGAAGTATAATGATGTGTGCATCATCTTTATACAGAGTCTAAAATGTAGAGATTGATTAACCAGGTTTTCACAGTTTTACAAGTTTTCAATCGGACGACCTGGCTCGGGTGAGTTGTCATATCCGAAGTTGCTGGTGGTTCGATCGGTGCAAATGGTCGGGTAGAAAGTTTACTCCTTTCAGTATACTGTCACTTTGCCTTCATTGAAATATAGTCGTTAGAATTTGGGCAAATCAACTTTCAAAAAAGACAAATTGACAAATATTGTTTTGGAAAAAAAAGTTGAAAAATAACCCATAAAATAAATTTGGTCCCCTAAAATTTTCCTTCGTAAATTTCTATCAAATCTCTCATTTTTTAAAACATGTCATGACACTAACATACATGAAAAAAACCAAAAAATATCTAATGTTTTATACCAAAATTCGTTGGATTTTTCATCTAGAAGGGTTATGAGTTAAGGCGAAGTGTGGTGACAAAATGTAAGGAGACTATCAGCCAAGTAGACATGGCATATTTATTTTTAAATTTTTATCCATTCCTCCAAGGATTTATGTCTATCATAAGTGCTTTAAATTAATAAAAAAAATCAGAATATTGCATTTTTAAAATTTCATAAATGTATTTTAATTTTCAAATTATTATTTTTAATACTTTAAAATTTTGTATAAAAAAATCAGAATATTGCATTTTTAAAATTTCATAAATGTATTTTAATTTTTAAATTATTATTTTTAATACTTTAAAATTTTGTAGAACTTTATAAAACATTGGAAAATTCTGTTACTAGAAAAGCAAATTAATAACAGTTGAAATGCAGTTTGACTCACAATTGATCGGTATATCCATGCCTCAAAGAGAAATAATAATAAAATCTAAAATATATCAAAATAAAAATTTTAAATGCTTTTACATTTCAAGAGATATGAAATTAAAGTAAATATTTTATTTTATACACTAAATATTTTATTTCAAATAGTTAAAGCCGCACTAAATATACTCCATTGCAATAAAGGATTGAATTAGTATAGTGATTTCAAGAATTTTTTTTCACAATAATGATTATAATTTATATTAAAAAATGTTGTAGATAAATCAAATAACTTTGTAAAAATGAATAAAAATTATTATAGCCAAATGTTTAATATGTAATTCTATATATTGAGTTTTATGTTATATTTATGTTTCATAGTTTAGTTTAGTAAGATACACCAATTTTATTGCTTCTACAAATTAATTAAGAATAAATATTCTACAATAAATCTTAAAAGAACTTGTAAATAAAATTACTATTTTTTTGAAGAACATGAGAGGCATAAGCTTGCACATTGTCCTATGCCTCTACTTGAGCACCATTGAGGCACTTCTTCTTTTCAAATTTAGCTATAGGGTTTACCTTGTACTTTTATTATAGTCCAATTTCAAGTTTTGAGATCACAATGTGGCCCAATTTCCGTTTAAGGGAGAGGAGATACTATAGAGGGATGGATCCTCAAATGAGTTAGAATCATCAATAGAAGGCGATGAAACAATTTCTAGAGTCACTATTCTATCAAGTGACAACTACAAAGATTATACATGTTAATTGAAATCCATGCACTTCCCTTGATGAATCCCCATAAAGGAGACCAACTCTTTCTCCCATTCTCGAATTTCCAAGATATGTTTTGTTGTGCCAACTATATAAGTATCCTTGGCTAAATTTTCCCTCTAAATATGTTCTTTAATTTAGTCCTTCTACTTATTCTAGGACAGTTTTGTTCATGATGCTACAATGCACTTCTAAAGAGTCCTTCTCATATAGCACTTCAAGTTTCAACTCATGTCCTTGAGTTTAAATAACATAAAATGACCTCTTTTGCAATGGTAATGTGTCACTATAGCCTTCCTTTTGTTGATTATTTGAAAGGAATAGGACGCAACAAAATCCTCTAGCTTTGACTTCTCTTCACAAATATTTTGTTGATGTGTAGGAGCAAGCCATACCTCAATGCTAACTATACACAATACACCCCACACCCATTTACTAGTTTCCCATCGCTCCTACTTACTAAAATCCCCAATCTAAACCAATGGAAAGGGAGGTTAAACCAACAACAAATAACTTAGGTTAAGCCTTATTTTCCATCCAAATACATTAACACCTCCATTGCTTGTGATCAAAGATAAATTTGTTATTTATCATTAAGGCAAACAAGTCATTCCAAGCCCAAATTGTAGGCCACCTAAACCCACATGCATCCCTTGTCACCTTCAGTGTACCATTCTTTAACTCTACCATTATTTAACTCTGGCTACAATTGATTGTCATGGGATAAGTACTAACGTTATAGGTAGTGGTCATTAAGATCATAAGCATTATGGAGTGGGAATTATATGTTAATCCCACATTTAAATTGGATATGCCTTCCAACAATCTTGATCTTTTATTGGCTTAATCTTATAATGCACACATTTGATGATTACTATTAAGTCCCACCACCACTACTCTAAAAATTACTTCATCTTTTAAGATAAAAATACCTTTATTTCATATTAATTTTTCTATTTTTTTTTGTTTGATATTATAATTCTCCACTTCAAAATAAAAAATAACCTACCCCATACACCTACCGTCTCCCTTTTCAAGAGGTTGTATAGCTTCAAAATCAAATATAACCTACCCAATACACCTACCATATCCCTTTTCAAGAGGTTTTTACTACACAACACCCATGAAACAAAATTCAACAACCTAAGAATTTAGTTCCTTCATTATTTCAATGAATTATAAAGGGACAACTCTAAGGATCTACCCGGAGAGGTTAGGTAGATACTCCATTGAAATCGGTTAAACTAGAAATTAAAAAATATATAATTATTTACAAAACTATAATTTAAAGTTAGTTTAATAATAAATTTTGATTTGAATTTATATTTTGTGAAAAGAATTATATCTATATCTATATAAAACTTATTGAAAGACTTAATAATTTGAATTTATATTTTGTGAAAAGAACTATATTTATATAGGAAAACTATATTAATATAGAAAGACTTAATAATTTGAATTTATATTTTGTGAAAAGAACTATATTAATACAGAAAGACTTAATAAATTGATAGAAATTATATACAATTTTATGTTTATTAAAATTTAAATATAAATTTTATGATAATATTATTTTGAAAAAAAATTATTATTTTTATGTATAATTAAATTGATGATTTGTTTTCACGTGTTTATAGTATTTAATATAAATTATACCATATTTCAAAATTTTCAAAAAGATTGTGAGTAGACTATACAATCAAATTTAAAGAGTGCTAATTCTGAGATCGAATGTTTGGGAGAACAATAATGCCCTTGTTGGTCTCGACTATGCAATTGGCTTGAAGAGGTAAATGCTATTGCAACTAAAACAGATTTAACATTTTATAGTTTTTCTTCCTCGGGATTTGTTTCAAAATAGATGGGTGAAAGTTTTTTTGATTGGTTGAGGAGCCCTGCACGCACTTCGAGTTTTGATCGTCGTTGCTAAGGCCTTTCTGCCATGGATCCAGGGGGAAGATCTGATCCTCCTCCACCTCCTTCTCTTTCAATCCCTCTAGAAATCACAACTTTCAAGAAGCTAGTTGCAACTCAAGGGAAGCGACCAACAAGCTCGACTCAAAAAAAAATTGTTAAAAAACTCGCGGACATCCCCACGGTAGCTCTCCTAGTGGAGCATCCCTGCATAACCACTCTGATCCTTTCAAAAAAATGTCTCACCAGACAATTTATGAACCTATGGACTTCCCCAAAATCCATAGAAGCTTGGGTGCATCAAAACTAGAAACCTCTCATTGCAGAAGAAATCCGAAGTTATATGTTAGGTAAGGGGCATTTTGTCTTCGTGTTCGGATGTTCAGCATATCATGATATAATTTTTCGAAATGAACCCTATTCCATGGGGCCACAAGGACTGTATTTGAATAAATGGACCCCGGATTTTGATCCAAACTAGGACATCCCTTCGGCAGTACTTGTATGGGTTTAGTTCCCCCACCTTCCTTTACATTGTTGGAACCTGGTATCTTTGAGGACATCACAAATACTCTGGTAAGATGTATTGACAAGGCTAAAAGATGAGATCAATACACCTGCGATAGGATCTGTGTAGAGGTGGATCTCAAAATAGGTTTACTCAAAGCAATAAATTTAACCGTTGCAGACTCGTCCCACATTCAGGAGCTAGATTATGATCAACTTCCTTTTAAATGTAGATATTTCCACGAATATGGCCATTTTGCTTGTCGTTGCGAAAAAAAGGGCAGAGGAAGTTGTTGAAAACTCTAAAGGAGAACAGTGGAAGCAAGTTTAGAAACAGGCTACAACAAAACCTTCTTCGAATCCCAAAGGGAAAGGAAACCCACCAGGGAATGTGAAACTCTCTATTGGGAAGGAACACATAAGCGTTGGACTTTCTCCTAGGAAAGAAGACTCAAGAAATCAATATGAACTTCTAAGTGTCCAGGATGCACATTTTTAACCCAATAATAAGGAAAATGAAGAACAATTAGAACAACAGGAGAGGGAGGAAGGGGAACTACCGGTGCAATCTCAACCCGTCATCTTGACCCCATCTTCCCCTCATAAAAGAGGCTCCTCATCGCCCTCCTAAGTGGGAAGGAAATCTAATAAAGAAACAAGAGAAGAGGAGGTTGAAAGGCAAAAGATGCAAGGAAGCCAGAGTATCATAGACATGGGCCATGGCCTACGATAAAAGTACTAGAAAAAAGGTCCATAACGGAGGCCCACCTCCTTCTTTACCAAGTAAGTAATGATTATGGTCTCTTGGAATTGCAAAGGATTGCGGAACCTTTGAAATCTGATGTAGTTTAGGATCTTCTCAAAATTGATCCATCAGATATCATCATGCTCCAAGAGACCAAAATAGATGAGGACTCTCTCCTCCTCTTAAGTAGAACCAAATGGAAGAAGAATGTCAAAAAAGCAGTAAGTGCAAGAGGTTCCTATGGCGAGCTTGCAACATTGTGGTATGAAGAGGAATTTTCCTTGAAAAACTCTTTTGCAACACAACACTGGATTTTCACCGAACTTCATCACCTTCAAAGAAAATTAACCTTTTCTCTTTTAAACCTATATGTGCATGACCATTACACAAAGAAAAAAAATTGTTGGAACAATCTTGCACACTTTATGGATATTTACACCCCTACGAATATTATTCTAGCAGGGGATTTCAATATAGTGATGAGTCCCAAAGAGGAAACATGGGGAAACAATAGACGAGACGCCAAGCTCCATTTGGTAGAAGATTTGATTCAACATTGGGACCTTGTGGATATAAAGCCCAAATTGGGAAGTTACACCTGATATAATATCCGAGTAGGATTCCATCACATTGCAGCACGTCTTTATCGTTTTTTAATTCAGATCTCTCTTTTTATAGAAAAAATAACAATTTTCTCAAATATTCTGCCTAAGCATGCCTTGGACCATAAGCCAATTCTCTTGCACTTAATAGATGAGGAAGTTTTAGGACCAATCCCTTTCCGATTTAGTCCACTCTGGATCGAGAAGAAAGGATTTGGGAGACAACCTCCAAATCTTGGGCTCCCCTATCATAGGCTCCTCAAGTTTTGTTTGGGAACAAGAGCTTAAAATCACAATGCATGCATTAAAGGATTGGATTAAAAAAGATTCCAAAACCCCCTCCTTCTCTAGGAAGGAAGCATTACAGGAACTGTCTTCTCTATAGATGGACTTAGAATAAAAAATAAATCACTTCTTCAATTTAGCAAAGTAGCAACAAGCACAATCCATTGTTTTTCGAACACTTTTCCAAGAGGACGAGTATTGGAGACTGAAGTCTCACAATCTATGGTTATAGGCAGGTGATCGGAACACCTCCTTCTTCCACAAGCAATCCAAATCCAAACAATCTCACAATCATATTTCTGAGATTACTACAACAGTGGGAGACACAATTAAGGGGTTTGAAAAAATCTAAGAGGTTATAGAAGCTCATTTCCAAGCCTTGTACATAAAGGATGGTCAACCAAACGAGGAGGTAACTGCTGATTTTATTTCTCATATTCCTACTTTGATAAATTATGTTGACAATCAATGTCTCTTGAATCCTTTCTCTGAAGAAGAGATCATCAATGTGATATGGGCAATGGAGTCAAACAAATTCCCCGGTCCGGATGGATTCACAATTCATTTTTATAGAGCTTGTTGGCCAATAATCAAGTCTAATCTTACTCAAATGATAAGAGGATTTGATCATAAATCCAAGATCAGAGGTTGCACCAAGTCCACCTTCCTTGCCCTGATTCCCAAAGAAACGAACCTTGATTCTTTTTCTAGGTTCAAAACCATTTCTCTCTGTAATGCATCTTATAAAATTATTTCCAAACTTCTTGCTAATAGAATCAAACCCTTGCTTGACAAGTTGATCACTCCAAATCAGGGAGGCTTTATAAAAGGAAGACAAATTATGGATAATGTGATCTTAGTTCAGTAAGCATTGCATTCCAGCAAGCTCAGAAAAGAAAAAGGTATTCTTATAAAACTATACATGGAAAATTCCTTTGAGTGAGTTAAGCTCTCATATTTATAGAAGGTTATTTCATCCTTTGGTTTCAGTAAATATTTTGTAGGCTTGATCAAATCTTGCATTGATAAGCTTTGGATTGCTCCTTTAGTAAATGGAAGGCCTACAAGTTTCTTTCAAGCTATGCGAGGAATTCGACAAGGGTGTCCTATCTCCCCCTTTCCATTTATCATGATGGTTGATTCCTTAAGCAGGAAGCTGGTTGCAGACAGAGAAGTAGAGAAAATTCCAGAAATACGTCTCGAGAAAGGTCTCCCTACTTTATATCATGCCTTATTTGATGATGACTCAATCTTTCTTGGAGGTGCATCCCTAAAGATCGACGGCGCTTTTTAAGAGCTAATCCATAATTACTGTCAGGTTTTAGGAGCAATGGTGAATAACGGGAAAAGTGCAATTTGTGGATGGAATCTTGATCAAACTGCAATCCTTCTAATAACTCACCTTTTGGGTTTTTCAAGGTATTCTTCTTGGGAAAAAATCAATTATCTGGGTATCCCTCTTTCTTTCGGATCAGTAAAACCCAATATTTGGTTAGAGTTTCTCAAGAAGATTAAGACCATAATTGTTGCCTGGGGAGACATTGGCTCAATTATGTAGGAAAATTGGTTTTGAACAAATAAGTGCTTTCTTATCTTCTTATTGACCAATCCTCCACGCTCTTGGAACCCAAATCAATTATGAACCGTGTTTCTCCTCTTCTCAAAGACTTCCTTTGGAAAGGAGGAAAAGGGAATCAAAACAAATTTCATCTTGTCAGTTGGGACACTGTCAAAAGACCTATTATTAATGGTGGGTTGTAGGTAAGAGATCCCCACTTGGTTAACTTGGCTTTGGGCAAAAAAATTCTCTGGAATATGTTCTCCAATCGCGCTCATCTTGTAAGCAAATTTCTGAGGAAAAAATACTTAAAAGGGAACTCTATGCACAATTTGCAAATCGATAGAATCCCCAAAGGCACTTCAATTTGGAATCTATGCAGAGCAGGAATCGAGTTTTTTCATCATTAGATGTATCGCATCCCTGGGAATGGATTTAAAACTCATCTTTGGATGGATAGCATCAAGGGTAATCCTCCTCTTGAGAACTCAGCCTCCCTTGTATATCTCAGGCTTTGGTTTACTCAAATAGGAATTATTACTTTAGTAGACATTTCTCAATGGGATGAGCATGGAAACTAGGTGGTGTGGTCTCTTCCAGAAGTTTCAAATCGCCTTTCTCCCCAGAATAATTTTCTCCTCTCGTCTCTCACAGGATTGGAACCCCTTCATCTTCATATTAACAATAAGTGGGGATGGGGGAAATCAGGAGTTTACTCAGCAGCCCAAAACTTTAGAGTATTTACAAACCAGTAAGGCTCCTCTCCTCACTTCTTCTCTTTGGATACTAGTTTGAAATTCTTTTGGCCTTCCCAAAATCAATTTGTTCATTTGTCTCTTAATGCATAGGAAAATTCTAACAAGAGAAAACCTTGGTAAACGAGTCTTCTTGGGACCCCATTGATGTCCTTTCTGTTGTAGCAGCTTGGAATTCATTGACAACCTTTTTGTGGACTGCTCCTTTCCTCTCTTTGTTTGGACCATATCACTTCAGGATTTGAACACCCCCTCCCCCTTCTCAGATATCTATTTTGTCTTTGTTTTCTGCATTGTAGATTCGTTCGCCACCTTCTCTATCTAGAAAGCCTTTATGGAAAAATATTTGGTTGACTCTTCCAAAAATTATATGTTGGAAAATATGGTTAGCTCGGAATAACAACATCTTCAATATCCAACGCCAAACACCAATTCAAGTGGTTTCCAAAGTAACGTCCCTTCTATTGGAGACGACAAGGAGTAAGATGAAAGATGTGAACCCCTCTCTTACTTATGTAGATCATTTTTGGCTTGGATCCTTAAAGCTTGACAAGAAGATAAACATTGGTAAGAGCCTAGCATCCAAACCAGCCTAGATTCTCAGACTTTCGGATTTGAAGTTTCAGAGTTGCTGGAAACTTCAAAATAAAGAAACCATATTCTTTGACAGAGCTTCTAAAGGGAACCCCAGGGCCGTAGGAGGAGGAGGGGTAATAATATCCCCTAGAGGAACTTTAGAAATAAGCTTTTATCAAGGATTAAGAAAATGCACAAATAATGATGTTGAAGCCACGTTGAAGCACTTGCTCTTCTTAAGGGTTTCCATTTGGATCTGGATGAGGGATTCACAAGAGTCCAAATTTTTGGGGAACCCTTCATCGCTTATCCAAGTTTCAAACTAATCACATTCTACGTGGATCAAATCAAGAACCTGATAAGTTGGAAAATAAGGGATGTAAGTTAGACCAAGGCTTTTTTAATCTTAAACGAAGATCCCATGGCCCTCCACCCCATTCCATGAGTTGGTGGGTTCCCATATGTTCCTAGTCGTCATCCAAAAGGGGGATTCTGGTAGTGGAGATGAAGAGATCTATCATTCTTTGCGATAGTGAGATAGGTATGTTCCTCAAGCAGGGTTCTATGGAAGCTCGACAAGTCAGATGGTGATGTCTTTTCGAGTTGGAGCACCTGGATATGAATAAGAAGATGGTGTATCTGCAGAGGACCGAGAAAATGATTCTGGAAGCGAGAAGTGAGTCGGCCTTCTGTCTGGCATGCCCTGACTGCCATAATTCATGCCCTTAGTACTGAATTTGAATTTCTGAATTTTAGTTCCAATAGCCTCTTACTCGTTGAAATTTGTTTCATTGTGGCTCTGCCTTTAGTTTGGTTACAGTTTCTAGTTTGTTAATGCAATCCATTTTGTCACGATATTTTGGCTTAGATGTATTTCTAGCCTACTTATCGGCAATGTAAGGAAACTAGTAGCTCTGCTCAGAAACATGGCTTTTGTAACTCTGGACTCTGGTCGTATTAGGATTAAGCCATGGCCATCTGTTTAATCTATTCTTAACCATTTCAGTTAAAAAAAAAAATCAAAAAAGATCTTTATATAACTCCTATACTATATTTTATATTTAGCAATGAATAAAAGTAAAATAAAAATCTCTCAAGCTTCTTTGCAACAACATAAAATATGAGTATTAGTGGCATCTGCATCCCTCAATTTGTATACCAACAGATTTGTTATGATGATATAGAGATAAAACAATCTAAAGTTCATCCAATACCATAATTCCAACTTTGATGTATTGTCCTTCCTTGGAGAGTCCATCAACCTCGACGCCATATTCTCTATAGATGTGAGTATATAAGATACTTTGACACAATCTTGAAATCAATTTTAACTTATAAACTAGAGGCTTGAGAGTAGCATTTTGATTATGACAATCCCCTTTCATCTAATTGATGACAAGAAGAGAATCTTCATCAATCTACTATCAATAAATTTCTCTCTCATTTGCCAACTTCAATATACATCTTAATGTCATTAACTCACTTGAATTATTATTATTAGTGCTTATACCCATACCTACTTTGGATTTAACAAAATAACTATCTAAAAAATATAGTATACCTCTAGAACTATTGAATGCATGCGGCCCTCTCTTGAATCCATCAAAGAAATAAAATGGATATGTTTTATGTATCATCAACTCCCCAACTTGCCTAGGGGTTTTTTCCTTCACCTTTGACTTGTAACTATGAAATAAACCATTTATTTTAAAAAAACCTTCGAAGGTTGGATTTTGTCTATCTTTGAGAAAACTATCATTAAAGGCTATCCAAATACCCCAACGAACTATCCAATCTAATGTCTTAAAAGCCCCCAATTCCTTTTTCCTAAACCAATTCTTCAAGTATTATTCTACATAATTGCCATTTCGTACATACATTTATGTCAATGTCTTCCTCTGCTCTCCTACACATATAATGTATGCTTACCATTTCGTACATACATTTATGTCAATGTCTTACTCTGCTCTCCTACACATATAATGTATGCTTAAACAATATTGGAGCCTTTTTGGTAACATATCTTAAATCAAAACTAGTTTCTAAAGGGCTAATTATTAAAATAAAATTTTAAGAAAAAATTATTTTTTAAAAAGCTTTATTTTCCAAATATTAAATAATTATTAATTTCTATTTATTTTCTGTGATCTATAAAAACTTTGTATCCTTTTCTTATAAAATAGTTCCCAAAAACCAATATATTTAATTCCTTATTAAATTTTATATATCCCTTGCTCAACTCTACCACTTAAATTTTATAAAAAAAATTCACATGGAAATTGACAGCTTTATATTAAGTAAGGTTGTGTCAAAAACAGTAGATACATACGCCAAATAGTAATTGATTAGTATAGTATCATAGAAGCAAGGAGTACAAAGTGCCAAGGAGGCCAAAGGATCATCCAGAAACATAATCAACAGATGGCACAGTGATTCGAGAGACCAAAGAAAATAGAACAGGAACCAAAGGTTCAAACCATCTCAAAAGACACCTACTTCACAACATACAAAAAGTCAAATAATGACCAAAAAGAGAATCCAACAACACATAACTAGTAGCTATCCATAGATCCTTTAGCACTGACTTTTCCAGAGAGGATCTCCTTCCAAATAATCAAACCAGCTTCCAGTCCAATACCCTGCTTTGATGATAACTCGGCCTGTGTATTGAACTCTCAAAAGATATGTCTGAATGGTAAAGATGGAAAAGATGTAAGTACGGATCTTGTTCTCTCAAGCCAATGGGAGAGACTAAGACACTTTAGTTTGTGAGTGTTGAGAGCCCAATTTATGATGACTTTGGAGTCACCCATAACCAACTGAAGCTGGATATCGTGATCTTTAGCAAATTTCAAAATCCCCCATAGGGCCAGGAGCTCAGCACAAGTGTTAGTCTCCAATCCCGCATTCATACATAACCAAAAAGAATGATGACCCTTTAGTGGGATAACCATACCAGCACCACATGAACCATGCTGCTCAGCACCATCAAAAAAACCAACCCTATCAATAGCAAATAGTTCTGGATATCTAACCCTGCAAGCCTTGGACTGAGGATAACTACCAACCCTCGAACTTATACCAAATAATACCTTCCAAGACGTATAGCCCATGTCAAGATGAAACGATTGAGATATATGTTGATTCTACACACACCAAAACTCCCAAATGCACAGTGATGCTAACGCGAGAGGGATAGTGGAATGTGTCGCAACCTGAAAGAGGAAATCTGAAAAAGTACCCACACTCCAAGAGCAAGTGCAATGCCAAACAACACACAGGTGAGCCCATAATGCTCTGAATGAAGGACATATATAGAAAAGGTGCTCAACAGACTCCTCATCAGCCATGTGAAAGATACACCAACCAGGGCCCTGAAAGCCCCTCCTTTGTAACATATCCCATGTCAATATTTTATGTTTCAGGTGCTAGCCACAAGAAGCACTTCACTTTCAACGGAACCCGCAACTTCCACAGAGCACCATACCACCAGACTGTTTGATAAATGTTGTAGGATGTGAGAAGGAAATAATAAGCCAATCGGGCCAAAACAGAACCAACTTCAATATTGCCAGACCACACCATCGAATCTGCAGAATCTGATAAGAAAATACTGGCCACCCATAACTTGGAGATGAAAGCATCCCATTCCAGAGCAACCATACCAAACAAGCCAAGAGATAATGCCAACATCCAACCCGAGGCAGGATCCTCGCAGTTTACAGCTACATTCTTTAGTACAAAGATGTTAATAGCACAAAGACATGATAACAATTGTCGAGAGAAACATACCAGACCAATCCCTGCAATCTGGTCCCGACTTAAAGTGATATTGCTACCTCTACCCACCTTCCAACAAAGTTCATGAAGGATACAAAGAAAGGCAGAGCATAGACTAATCCAAACAAAAGAAGTTTGAGAAGAAGTATGCTTTGATATATGCAACCACGCAGAAAGAGGGAGTCTCTTGATATACTTTGACTAGGCAAGATCCTGTGGACTATATCCCTTTGTCACCTCTACCCCTTAAAAATAAAATCCATATAGTTTCCCTATCTCCTACTAAGATCCGAGGATTGTGTTATTTTACAGCATTAGACCAAATAATAAATAATAGTCAAAACCAAACCTTATACATTATTTAAATAATAATTACCTTTTCCATGCAAAAGTCCTTAAAAATTAAATCCCATTTAGTTGTAAAAAGATCTACGCATATTTATCCATTTGAAAAATTAAAAGTTTCCCATAAGCATTATTATCAAAACGTAATTGTAAAAATCTCATTACATAATAATAATAACAAGAAAAAAAATAAAAAATAAACAAAAAAAACTGAAGTGTTCTAGAAGTTGGATGGAGAGAGTCGTGTGTCTTTGAATATGAGTGCAAGTTGAGTGTGCTTTTAGCGTTTAATACGTGGGTGGTTGTATTATCTTAGTTATTTTTGACACGTTTAAAAAATGGTGTAACTTAAACCGTTAAAGGAAAAAGTATTAATTTTTTTATCCAAATTAAAAACTCTTTTTACAATTATTTTTTATTAAAACTATATATATATATATATATTCAAAATGTGTGTATATAGAAAT
The DNA here is from genome assembly GCA_001517045.1 of Pseudotsuga menziesii. Classification (NCBI taxonomy): domain Eukaryota; kingdom Viridiplantae; phylum Streptophyta; class Pinopsida; order Pinales; family Pinaceae; genus Pseudotsuga; species Pseudotsuga menziesii. The sequence continues at coordinate 350,273 of LPNX010639442.1, forward strand.
TCCATATACATTGAACCACATTCCTTAATAACCATTGTGTGTAATTGGATGCTGGTTGCTTAGAAATTGCCAATTATTTTGTTTCATAAGTTAGAATCATTGTTTATCACTTAGTGTAGCTTTGGATAAGATTTTTTTCCCACAAACATTGGATTAGATTTAGTTAGATGTATACGTTTAAAGAAATTTGAAATTGAATAAATTTAAGATTGAATTTATATGAGTACTTTTTTGAATTTTTTTAAGATTGAATTTGTGTCAATGTTCAAATGTCTCATTTTTTAGTTTACACTCCGTTTAAAGAAATTATTTGAAGTTATATAAAAAAAAAGATAAAAATAAATTTGAAAATTTAAATATAAAATATTACATAATAATAAAAGAGAAAAAAATTGTTAAAATTATTAATCTCAAAGTATATAGAAAAGTAAGAAGATTGTGTCGAAATTAAGATTATATTATCTTAATAATATGAATAAAATTAAGATCTAACTCTAAGAACCCTTTCCCTACCCACCTCCATGCTTAAAACCTGCATTCAGCATCCTTTCGCTGCATTGAAGGACTTCCCTCGCGTTGAGAGTTTGATTCGACAATTCTCCTTCATGGCGTCCATTACTCTGCCTCTGTACCAGCATGATAGTCATGAAGCAAGCACTCAAAGTCCTTGGGTTGCGTTGGAAGACCTCCTTGATGTTGTTAATCTGATTGGTAACAGATCTGCCATGGTGTCCATTACTCTGCCTATGTACCAAACTGCTCATCTTGATCTCTGCATCATGTTGAACTGTACTTGGCTTGGATGCTAGTGGATTCTTCGTCCCCAGAGAACTGGCTATAACAAACTAGACTCGGAGTTCCATAATCCAAATTGTAGCCAGCACGTTATCACACAGTCAAAGAGGTTCATCTGTAGAGGCTCCATTACCGGGGTTTTGTCGTTGAGTTTTCTTTGCAATAGTTTCATCGCTCGTCCTCATTACGAGTAGCCTCACTTGCGCTTGGCACATTGTGATCCCTTTGCGACAAACTCCGTGGACAACACCAACCTTGCTTGGCCTTCACCCTCCTCCTCGGCAATGTCTTAAGATGGGAAAGGCGTGAATGATGCAGATTGGGAGGCTCTCTTCCGGGGGGGAACTTCAGACCACATTCATGAATCCATCACAACAATGGAGGCTGAGATCTACGAGGAATTCAAGCTCAGGATTGGGCCTGAAGTCACCTTCTCGAACTAGGTCTTGAAGTCACCTTCTCGAACTATTAGAGGTTTAAATTCATTTTATCCAGAGCAATGAGCGAATGAGAAATCTTTGAGTATTATGTGAATCTCATTGTCAGCACCTTCAAGGAGGACGTTGAGCGATGTCTGGTCAATATGACAAATATCATGTGGCTCTTGGAACCGCCCTTCCAGTGCTCCATCAAGGACACCAAAGAAGCCGACACCAGCAAGGCCAATGAGGATGAAGTTGAATCTTCGAGGAAAATATAGAAACTCTTCCTAGTAATGTTGGTTTTGCTCTCTTCGCGATCTTTCTCAACACTTTTCTCTTCTTTAACTTCTTTAGATGTATGAAGCTGCAACTGTATAAAGTTTGGGCAGCAATGGCTATGGTTAGATATTCGGTTTGGGCCCTTTTGCACACCTCTCTCATGTGGTTCCATGACCATCGCCTAAATCCATCCTTATGGAGTCAACCACGACTATGTATTTATCTTTTTTTTCATTATGCAATAGAAGGAACGCCTCTTACTGATTAAAAAAAATTCTAACTCTAAGAAATATTTTACATATTCTGGGTTATTTGAGCCTTCAGGATGTTGATAATTCCATTTTTGCAATCATGACGCTTCAAGCATGAAAAATAGCTGAGGATCTTTATGTCCAAACTGAGCTAGCTAAAGAATGGAGGAATTACATAGCTCTGCTACATCACAGTGCAATATTCTTACAAGATCATGAAGACAAGCTCTTATGGACATGGAACAAGGCCACAAGTAGCTCATTACAAAGCTAGGCTATGAAGCCATATATGCATATTTTCTAAATGAGAAATCTCCTGGTGGTGGAAATCGACATGGAAATAATAATGTTCGCTCAAAATCAAATTGTTTATACGGTTAGCTCTTTCCACAAAATTTTGACTTGGGATAGTTGCTAGAAAAGGCTCAAATCGATGTATTTTGTGCAAGACAGCCCCATAATCGGTAATCACCTTTCCATAACTTGCACTTATTCCAAAGTGGTTTAGAGTGATCTAATTCAATCTATTAACTGTGTGGGTCTTTGGTCAATGGATACTTTGGATCAATGTTTTCATAATTGGTTATCGGAGATGGTGTCGTTACTATTTTCCTCTCTCCCTTTTTATGTTATATGGAGAATTTGGATTACAAGAAATAATATGGTTTTAGACAACAAAGAATGGGAGCCCACAAGTATAGTTTTGAAAATTCATGTTGCCTTTAAGTAAAGGATCCAACACAATCATGCAAAGAATTTAAAAGAACATGTCATTAACTATATTATTGCTTGGGTCTTCTTCGATGGTGGATGTCAAGGTCAACCCAATTTGTGTGGCTCAAGTGTAGTCCTTTATATGAATAAAACTCACAACTCCTTGGTAAAATATAACGCAAGATTTGGCACAAATAATAGAGTCGAGGTCACTGCTCTCTGGATCCTAAAGGTATAGTCTCTTTACAAAACTTTTGCAATTCAAGATTGGTGATGGACTGGTGTAACTGTTAGGATTATTAATCCTCCCTTGTCCAATTTGGTCATATGTCTAAATCAGGAGTCATGTCTAAATTGGGAGTCCATCCAGTCTATTTTTAGTCATTAGCACCATTGGATCCACTTGGCCTAATTGGGGCACATGTTTCAGTTACTAAAGTGTGGGGAACACTAATTGAGGCTTACTGCCACTAATTGCACTTAATTGCATCAGTTTAGGAGCCTCCTAGACCAATCCCTACAATTTAGGAACCACTGGGAGTGTCGAAACCAACCAAGGTCGGTTCAGTTCAGTTGATGACTAGTCAAGCTAAGTTGGGAGTCAGTTACATTCAATTCTAGTCCTCTATATTCAGTTAGCGCTTGGTTTACATGACTGCACTCAGGAGGGGTGCATTTCTCACCTACCACAGTCAGTTAGCCTTAGTCAACACTGAATGTAACACTTGAGTTGTGTTTTAGAGCTCCGATGAACTCCAATTATGGTTTAGACAAGGTCAGTTAACTATTGAGTCCTCCAATAGTGATTTAGACAAGGTCTTAGTTACCTACAGTCAAGTAGAGTCTATCAATTCGAATTTCCTCATGTGGATTCGAATTTCATGTGGCTATTAAAGCCATTGTACTTCATTGTAATTATTATCTGATTCCTTTTTTTTATTAATGAAAGCATTCACAGTTGCAAGCCATTTTTGCACTGTTTCATTCTTCAATTGCTGAGTAAATTGTGTGATCTATTTTGTGAGTCGTGTGTTTGTCCACATATCTATGTGCTCAATTTAATATGGTATCAGAGCCTCAACGGACAAGACACCTCTACTCCTCAGATCTCCAGTTGGATCATTTTTTTTTAGAAAATTGCTCCTTCCAGTACTACACCGGAAGCGGAGAATTTACCACTTAATATCCCAAGTTAGGAAATTGTTGATCAAGCTTGCTTGATCAACTATGCTGGGTGTGAAGGAAATTCCAAAACTGCAGACTGTCGACCTTACTTCGTATGTTTGATTGTGTGGAAGGTTATCAGCTTTTCGTACAGCATTCGCTACAAGCAGCTCTTTCTTCTCACTACATTCGCTACAGCAGCTCGGTCCTTCTTACTCCATTCAAAATGGCTCATCCAGTAGAGGCTCTCACTCCCTTCAACTATCACCAGTGGAAGGAATACATGGTGGTAATGCTCCGCACCAAGCAGTTCTTCAGACTCATAGAAGAAACAGAGGCAGTGCCATCTTTAGATAATGACAAAGAAAAGTACTTGAACAGGCTTGATGAAGCCCATGGACACTTGCTCTCCTCAGTCTCTAGAGATATTCGATTCCACATCCAAGGATTGAAGACTCCTTTCCATTCTCACAAAGCTCAATGCAAACTACTCCAAACAGTAAGGCTCACTACTCCAAATTGGAAGATGCCCACTCTCAATGCCTTCATCCAATCTCTTATTTATGAGAATGATAAATTGATCCAAATGGGGATCATTCGATCTTCCAAAGATCTAGCTTTGGTTGTAAGAGGAGATACGGTAGTGAATGACAAAGGGAAGCAAAGAGATGAGTCTCATGTGAAGAAAGAGCAGTCAAAAGAGCCTTCAAGATCGAAGAGAAGCAAGAAGAATGGCAAAGGCAAGGTCCTCTACTCTTACTGTGGAAGGGGCTTTCATTTAGAAAACTCCTATATGAGAAGACAACTTCATGAAATGGCTCTTCTTTTGAAGAAACATAACATTTCTGTACCTGCTAGCGCAAGGAAGGATGACTCTGAAGAAGAAGAAGATGAAGAATACCAAAGGAAAGGCCATGTACTGAAGGCTTGCTGCACATCAGCACATGTCTTCCTCATTAATTCTGGAGCTTCCAACCATATCGCTGCATCCAGAGAATCATTCTCTTCTTTTCAGTCCTTTGATGGTCCTAATATTCAGATGAGCAATAACAGTCAAGTCCAAACAAAAGGGAAGGGATATATCAAGATTGAACATGGAAGGTTCAAAGATGTGCTATTTGTTCCCTCCCTAGCTTCATACATGTTATCTGTCTATCAAATGACCCATACTGGATCTCCAAAGCGAGTGATCTTTGGTCCTGACTCAATGGAGATCAAAGATATCTCTACTGGGAGCATCATTGCAAAGGGTACTACAAATCATGCTTCAAAAGCATATGAGTTCTCACATTAAAAATGCCTCCTTCAGAACTAGTGCACTCTCAGTAGCCACTTGCAAGGGAAGGTAAAATCATTGCATCTACTTCTTTTACAACTTCTACAAGTATTACAGATCCATATTTATCAGTTTATGAGATTGAGATTCAGGGTGACTCAGATCTAGATTCAGTCCCTACTTCCAAACTAGAAGCTAGGAAGATAGCTGGAAACTCACCTGACACTCAGAAAGGAAAGACCCTTGCGCTATGCCATGCAATCTTACCTCCTTCTGAGAGATGGGATAGACTCCCTGTAAGATGCTATATGGCAAGGACTCGGAAGAATGGATATGATCATACACCTCTTCATTTAGCAAGAGACAAAGGTTACATTCCTCCTTCCTTCCATCATCATTTTTGGAGAAGAAGGAGAATTCTACATGCCAGGCCCCATAATACCTGTGCACAGCACACCATGCATGATGCTTCGCTACCTCACAGAGATGAAGATTGCAGCAACATATTTTCAAGTTTTTCAAACTTGAGACCTGATTCTACCTTCTTAGATAGAGGGGGGGATTTTTTCCCATGTGGTTTTTGCCCCAGTTCCTTGTATTAAGCAGTTACTTTATTTTACTTGATGTAATGGGTGACCGATGGTCTTAGTTACCAGGGCCCACAGATTGTCCAAGTTAGCATTCAGGGGGGGTGTTAGGATTATTAATCCTCCCTTGTCCAATTTGGTCATACGTCTAAATCAGGAGTCATGTCTAAATCAGGAGTCCATCCAGTCTATTTTTAGTCATTAGAACCATTGGGTCCACTTGGCCTAATTGGGGCACATGTTTCAGTTACTAAAGTGTGGGGAGCACTAATTGAGGCTTACTGCCACTGATTGCACTTAATTGCATCAGTTTAGGAGCCTCCTAGACCAATCCCTACAATTTAGGAACCACTGGGAGTGCCGAAACCAACCAAGGTCAGTTCAGTTCAGTTGATGACTAGTCAAGCTAAGTTAGGAGTTAGTTACATTCAGTTAGGGCTAGGTTTACATGACTACACTCAGGAGGGGCGCATTTCTTACCTAACATAGTCAGTTAGCCTTAGTCAACACCGAATGTAACACTTGAGTTGTGTTTTAGAGCTCCGATGAACTCCGGTTATGGTTTAGACAAGGTTAGTTAACTATTGAGTCCTCCGATAGTGATTTAGACAAGGTCTTAGTTACCTATAGTCAAGTAGAGTCTATCAATTCGAATTTCCTCATGTGGATTCGAATTTCATGTGGCTATTAAAGCCATTATAATTTATTGTAACTATTATCTAATTACTTTTTTTTATTAATGAAAGCATTCACAGATGCAAGCCATTTTTCCACTGTTTCATTCTTCAATTGCTGAGTAAATTGTGTGATCTATTTTGTGAGTTGTGTGTTTGTCCACAGATCTATGTGCTCAATTTAATAGTAACAATCGATGCATTATTACAAATCTAGTATTGTCTCGTTTGCTAAATAAGATATCGATAATAAAAATAATTTTCCATGGTACTTCCTATGAGAATCTAACTCAAAGGTGGATGCTTTGTCCAAGGAAGCTATTAATTTGCTTGAGAGTACTCTTCAAACTCATGAACAATAGGATGATGAGCTGTTGCCTATGATCGAGAATAGGTTGCTGTAAGATGCATGCACAACTCGAGATTGTGATGGTAGCTTTTCTTATCTTTGTGAATAGGAGGGGTGTGTTTCCCTTGAGGGACCTTTTCCATTCAATATTGGATGATTGTATTAAGGGGTTTAAGGGGTTGAGAATTGACTAAAAAAGTTTTATTTTTTAAGATATTTTTTGGAGTACTATTAAATAGAGTCTGGGTATAAAATAGGTAGTTATAAAACTTTGATATGAGTAAACTATTTATGTATATTTTAAATTATGCTTAAATAACAAATGTATGTATTTTTGTTTCATAAATATATGTATAAAGCAAGAGATAGGAGGTGGCAATGTCCCTAACATTGAGGAGTGCTAATGGTGTAAAAATTGCACAAAAATTGGTATATGAAAGTTGTGTGATATAATACCAGTAAAACTGGAGCATTCTCAGTCATTCTAGAACACTTGCACTTCTAATGAAACTAAAAATTCCTAATTTAGTGTTCTCAATAACTTTAAGTTGTTTGGGGAATTTAAGACGATAGACAAAGCATTGTGACAATCATTAAACTCGGCCTTAACCTGCATGTTGGTTGCTGAACCAATATCCCTTGTCATTATCATTAAGACAACCTCCAACAAAATCATATACTTTATAATAATATCTAACTTAACTCCATACCGAAAACCAAAGAACCATTCAACTTTGAGAAACAATGTAAGCGATCATATTACAATTTAAATGGATATCAAATTACAAGAAACACATTAAAACAAGAAAATAGATATAAATGATTTCCCAAAGTTAAGTCAGAATTCATATTTCTTACACAATAATGAGTAAAAGGGATCTTAAAATGCAAGCAGTTTATGCTCAAAGTAAGCAATGTCCCGATACTACAGGTTAAGGGGCAAGAAACTGAAGAGCTAGAGAAATTTAACTTGTTTTTAGCCCTTAGAAATGTCCTAGAGCAATGAATCCAAATATTGCAGCAGAACACACTATACAGTAAGTTTGTGAGTGTATGGATATGTTGAAATAAGTCTAGAAGCTAAATCCTTTATTGAAACAGAATATTACAAATATAAACTTGTTACTGATATATATTAGTTCTCTGAAATTCATCTTTGGGTTGCATTTTTTTTTTATTTCTAATGAAAGTAACTTGAAGCTTGGAAAAGAGATAAATAGTAAACAAGCTTTCTTGGCTTGTTTAGCGCTTATCCCCATTAAGACCAGAGCATGTTTAAAGGTGCGCTGAATATGACATAGGATATCACATTTGAAGATATCAAAGCCCTCCAAAGGGCATTTTACTTGTAATGAATGAGATGCCATTTTTTTTGTCATTAACAGAATGCCATAATAAAACTTTGTTTGTAAAATAAGATGCCAGCATGTAAACCATGCCATAGATAACTTTAAACCCAAACCAAACAACAACATTTACCAATGCAACACACCATTTCAGAAAGAACTACCAATTCACCTAAAATCTACCATACAAAACCTACGTTAAAATCAACCACAACCGCTCCTCCGAAACTTCCAAACCAAAACAAACCCAACATAAGAAAATCACTTCTATAACCCCAGTATTTTAATCGGCCATTGATTCTAAATAAGATATCAAATTCAATGCAAGATGAACAATGTAGCTAGTCAGCAACTCACTAAACATTATAAATCACTATTCAGTTACAGAAAAATAAGATGGTTTGAAAATCATGGTCATGGAGGAAAACTAACCTCAAGTCAGAGAGAGCAATGCTCCTTCAAAACGTCAAAACGTCTCACCAGTCCTGAGCCAAACAAACAGAACAAATAGCCTGCAAAAGTTGTATTACACAATCGTTGCAATGCTAATTTCCATAATAGCAGGCAATAGTGGCGATCATGACCAAAAATTTGCAAGCTGCATGGCGACGGAGTCAATTTGTCTTAATAAAAATGAGAGTTTGGGACTACGGATATATAGATAACTCTTAAATCCAAGAAACAACAACGAAGATTTGTTTCGCGAGAAGGAGGATATGGTAAGTAGAAAGCTGGGCTCAGGTGTAAATAACTTGCAGAGGCAAGGAAGGAAAATTTAATACGATTAAGAAATCCAAACCCCACTGTCCACGCCATCGTTGACACGATACCCATTACAGCAATTGAGCGGCAAAAATTAAAGGAGTAAACTTTCTACCTAACCATTTGCACCGATCGGATGACCGGCAATGCGTGATGTGACAGCTCACGCAAGTTAGGTCGTTCGATCGGTGCAAATGGCCGCGTAGAAAGTTTACTCCAAAATTAAATGGTACAGGTACTAATAAATTAATTGAGCGACAGACCATTAAACATTGCTTTCGTCACCTCCGTCGCCGACTCCTGAGGGCTAATTTCCAAAGCTTACATCACTCAACTAGCAACAAATCAAAACATTTAAAAATTAACTTTTTTTTTAAACTCCTACACAGTTAAACATTTTTTTTTTTTAAATTTGAGAGTTGCTATAACTAAATTAACAAGGCTGAGCTATTTATAAATGTCTCGGTAGAAAAACATAATAAAATAAAATAAAATAAGATTATATTAACTCATTATATATTATTAATAAAAATTATTTAAAATTATATTATTTTTATAATTTTATAAATGTAATTCATTATATAAAAGTTTATCGTTTATAAAAAATATGTTTGAGTAAATTGAGAGCAAATTTATAGGTATATTGGCATTTTCATAAACTATGTTAAGTAAAAGGGTTTATAAGAGGATTGAATTAAAATTTCACAAGAAAAAAAATTATGGAAAAATTTGTACATAATTTTTATAATGCTTAGGATTAAGTATATAATTTTATTAAAGGTAACTTATGATATTATAATACCATTAAATATTTTTTATCATTCTTTTTGTGTATGGCAAGAGTGGAAGTCCATTAAAGTTCCTTTTTGTTACAAGTTTACATTTGAAAGTTGTTGTTTTTTGTTTTTTTTAAGAAAGTGCTTACTAGAGATTTGAATTCATGATCTTTCATTGGGCTAAATTTTATTAACAGTTTCTTTTGTTTTATTATTTTATTTTATTTTTTACAAAGGGAATCAACAACTAGGAAGGATGAATCCCGCTACCACTGTACCTCTAAGTGCATCACAAAGTCTAAACCATAAGCACGAGTAAGTTTAAGAATGATTTAAATACAAGATCTTCTATTTACTAACATAACTTCAACTTTACCACTTACTTTATTTACTAACATAACTTTAACTTTAAATCAAAATGTATCCAACATCGCTAAAAATCAAATTTCTTATATTATTATGTCCCCGCTCGAGGGGATATATATGAATCGGTCAAGGTGATTAGTTGAAGTAATTTGTTGCAACTTTAACAAAATTATATAAATTTTGCTATAGTTTGTATTAATTTTTTTTTGGAAATTATTTGAATATTGATTTATCTTGTTTTCTATTGGTTGATATAGGTGACGTAGGCGTGGGACTTTGTGCCCCAAGACCCGGCGGCGTGCTAACCTCAGCAGCAGCATTAACTCAGTCAGGCTCTGAATTGATGGATGGTTCAGAGATATATGACATGTTGTCTCCAAATTCAAAGCAGTCCCATTCATGCGAATCGAGAAGTTCGTCACTCAAGTCTTAGCATATAACCTATGATATATATGGTTGTCTTGGGTTCAGAGGTATCAATATGTTAAACCTAATAAATATTAAACCTGCAGGTCATCAACAAAATCGCCTGCAAGTATTAAAAGCTGCAAGTATTAAAATCCAGGTTATCAGCAAATATTTGCAAGTATTAAAAGCTGCAAGTATTAAAATCCAGGTTATCAGCAAATACCTGCAAGTATTAAAAGCTGGTGTATTTTTCAAGATTGTTGACACCCTTGGTGTCTGCAAGCATTAAAAACGAATGTGTTCTAAGAAAATGGAGTTAGAATATAACCCGAGCAAGCATTAAAAACGAATGTGTTCTAAGAAAATGGAGTTAGAATATAACCCGGTAATCGGGGGCCATTAACCATTGACATGTCTTCACCTTTTACCCTTTGCATGGCACGACATAGAATGGAGTTGTTCCAGAAATCTATAGTCAAACAATAATGGTATGATAAGGCTGAGTGCCCCTCCCCACCGTTATAAGACCCCTCTTCATTTTTCGTCTTTCAAACTCGCCCTTCGTTCTTACTCTGTGCTCCCAGCATCCCTAGCATTTGCGTGCTTCTTTTTCACTTCTCCCAACTTTACAACATATAAAATGGGGAAGCAACAACAAATAGATTTTCCCATGGACATTCGTATAATGATGTATATGTTAACAGGAACAAAACTGTTAATGGGCATGTACTTCATCATGTTAATGGGAACAGTAACAGGATTACCATGGCTGCGGTTTCGCGGATTCAAAACCGTGCTTTCAAAGACGGACGACGCTGCTGCTTCTGATATGAAGAAAAAATTGAAGACAATCTTTGCTGGTGTTTGGCGGTTAAATAAGTAAATTTTGAGAACCTCTGGAATTGAATTGTAACAACTTATTGTTGATTTTCGCACAGCAGGGATTTCCCAGCTTATTAAACATAGAATTGGATAAATCATGTGCAGTGTTGTTTATATTATCAAACTGTTCTTTGGAACCTCGTTCTTTTCAGTTAAAATATTTTGAAGACTCTGGAATCACTTTAAATTTGTTTCTCCTCTGTCTCCAAACGATCATTTTCTTTGTAAATCATTTTTTATTTTTGAATTTCATTTTTTAAAATGTTCAAATAGTTGTTTCTTGCGATGGTTGTACTGTTATTGAAAATTTGCATAATTTGAATTTTAAATTTTATATAGTTGCAGTATGAACTATATATATATTTTTAAGTATTTAAATTCTGAATTTCAAATATTTAATTTTTAAATTTCCTCTAGCTTTAAGATTTTGTGTTTAAGAAATTTAAATTTTGCATTGCCAAATTCTATCTGTGTATGATATGAATTCCTTCAAATTTTAAATGAATTCCTCACCTGTATGAATTACTTCAAGTTTTGTATCGCACACTTATTTTAATTGCAATTACAAAATACCTACAAATGTTGAGATGGTGTTTATCTCAATTTTATGAACACACCCATCACATCACTAAACCATCTAGATTTCGGAGAACTAGCAGTCTCTTTTCATAAGTTAAGGTGGTTTAGTAAAATAATAGTTAACATAAAAAGACATTAATTTTTTCTTAAAAAATGATATGTTAGTGATAGGTTAGTTTTTGGCTTTTTTTTCTTAAAAATTGATAGGTTAGTCTTTGGCTTTTATGTAACACTGAAGTCTTAATTTAGTGATAGACAAACATGTGATTTACCTCTCTGCAAAATACTATTTTTTCGATCCAAGGTAACAAATATTGATCCCTGGTGTGGCCACAATGCTCATGCTCTGCGATGCTTGCAGCAAAGTGAATCTTTTTTAAGAAAAATGAGTCAGTAAATGTAGTGCGTGCGATATCGATTGCTTTAAAAACCACTTATTAATTTGATTCACGTTTCCTGAGTGGGAGAATTCAGAATTGTTGATAAGTGGAGTAGAGTCACTATGGATATGATGTACATGGTTTGGGAACTGAATTTGTTAATGAAGGCGGAATATTAAAAACTAAAAACATACAGTTTACCCACACAGAAGATGTGATAAATAATACAACTTTTTCATATCTTACTCTTTACCCAGGAGCCTCGAAGTCATAAGTGTAAGTTTGGATTTGATTCCAAATTATATTTTTTCTCTAAAATCATTCCTCTTTGGAGTAGAGAGCTTGGAATGTGTTTTCTACCAGGGAGTACATGTAAAAAAAAACAGTTGGAACGCTCACCCAAAAAAATATGCATTAAATCTGTGTAATTATGTAGCTTGACTAAAAAGAAGTATCAGAGTCAACAATAAATCTAAACATAAACATAGGACAAACCTATGAGGCTGTTGAATTAGTCAAATTTACCAAATAAGTGAACTTTCTGGAGAATAAGTTTTGTTTAACTGTAATAAGTCAATTTTTTTCCTTAAACCCATTTTTTTTAATTTTTTTAAGAAAAACTTGAAGTCTTTAATATGCTTGACATTATTAACTACATAATCATTATTAAGTACATAAGAATATCTTCCTTGCTCCCATATTGTTTTCCATTTAATTGAAGCCAAAGAGCTTCACAGGCCCTCATTTTCATTTAAGAAATCCCTGTGGTTTGATCCTTGCTTGGTTTATGCGGGCCAGATTAGATCTAAAACTTGGTTTTTAAAGTTTTTTTTAAAACAATATGTGTAATGAAGAACTTCTATTTTTTATTTTTTCCTTTACTATAATAAAAAAATTTATATAAAAAAAATACTAATTAAAATTAAAATATGAAATATGAAATAATGAAAACTTTTACCCACTTACACGAGATGCATTTAGTTGATTTCAACTCCAAAATGTTGCTCTTCTCTTCACCCAAATAGCCAGGGGTTAATCTTTATGAACCAAACCTTTTGATCATGCATTAAGTTTTGAAGTGTACCTATCCACACTATCCAATTTTGCTTTGGAGGCTGATTTCTCTGCCTACACTCAACAGCAATAATTAACATGAATTCAGACTTAATTGTTCTCCTCTTTTATTGGATGACTAATAAGAATAAAAACAATAGACACTAAATAACAAATATTTATATATATTTCTGAAATGCTTTATTTCAAATAACTTAAAACCTATAAAGTTTATTACTGTATAATAATATACACTATTAAATCTTAAGTGCTTGAAATCAAATAACTTGAAGACTAAAACGTAATCTATACACTATTTATTACTGTGTAATAAGATATAAATATATTTGTTTTCGTGATACTGGGTAGTCAAATATATATATTTTATTTATTATTATTCTTTTTAAATCAATGGCCACACATTACTCCAAATGACGGAAGATCTTTTAGCTCTCCACCCTAATCAATGAACCTTTTGGCTTGATTTATATGTTAATATTCTTCTTAAAAAGATTAAGAGTTTAGCTTTGCTCAAAAGTCAAAGGTGAGCTTCATATATGTGCAACAAGCAGAGTAAAATAAGTATAATAAGTGATACGAAAATTTTATTTTTTAAATGAGAAATAAGTATATTTAAATTTTATATGAATTATTTAAAATTATTTAATTAAAATTTATAATATTATAAAATAATATTTTAAATTAATTTATGTTTATTTTACACATTAAATATGAATAATTATAAATTTCAACCACCTTTTATAAATTTCATAAATTATGATTAACCTACTTAAAATAAAATACATATATTTAACTTGTACATGTAATGGTAATGGTAAATGTAGATGACTTTTGGCTTTGTTGTATACCCATATTTTCAGAGCATATGAATTTTTGTTTGATACAAAACTCACTAAACTTTAAATTACATATAATTTAATATTGTTTTATTAAATTGTTTAATTTTTAGTTTTAAAAAAATTTAAGTTGTGAATAAAAAGAAGTAACACTAGCTCAAAATAACTTGTTTAAAACAAGGCTCACCTCACCACCTTCCTCATTAGTTTCCTTTCATTCTAAATCCTCCACCTTCAACAAAATATAAGAAAACTCAACATCATCTAGATGTTTGAATGGTAAACAAAAGAACACCAACAAGAATTGTACTTTCAACTAAAATTGTCACTTTCACAACACAAACAATACCTTCCATGACATTCTCATCATTTCCCTAACTCATACAAGAGAACCCAAAACCTCCCTCCACCAATGATTAATGACAAGTGATTACCAATTTCTATACGATATGAAATATTGATATCCTTGGAATTATGTGTCTTGTCCAAATATTAGAGTTCTTATCCTTGAATGTACTCTTCCTTATCTGAACAGGTCACGATCTAGGACGTGTCTACCATGATTTGATATGGCCAGAATCCCATCATTTTTCTAATTAATAATGGGGGACACGCTATAGAGGTTGAAATTCATGATGGACCATACAATGTCATAAAGAATTGGAACTACACTGGTTTGGTAGATTCCCTTCATAATGGTGAAGGGAAATGTTGGACTGTCAAGGTACTTTTTTAGTATATATCCATAGCATGGCCAACCTGTTTACAAGGGCTTCTTATTTATTTTGCGATAGGGTAGTATTTGTGCATAAGGTATATTGTTAGTATGGTGCTTGTCCTTTTTCCATTTGTTGAGACCCACTTCTTAACCAACTGCTTTTCCTTAAAAAATACATTATTGTAGACTTAAGGGGGGTTCCCTTTTTATTGGTCATAACTTAGTATCATCTTGGTGGACTATTTTTCTAGTTTTATCTCTCTTTGAGGTATCGATTACACTGTTGACATTACAAACCAGTCTGTGATTTGAGTTACAATTGCTTTTTTTCTAAGGAACCTTTGTAGTTGTTACTTTCACTAGCAGATTTTATGTTGCTCAACCAATTGAGGGACTAGTGAAACAAGAAAATAAGGTGTGCTCAATGAGTCCATAGAAGTCTGTTTTTGCTTAAATATCTCAAACATGAGCTTAATCTAGTATTTGTTTTGTCATTTAACAATATTGCTTCTCTCTGTGCAGGTTAGAATAGAAGAAGACGTTGTAGAGGCTATTAAACTGCCTTAGGACCCAAAAAGGATTGCTTATGCTTCATTGAAGTTATTGCACACAAGGATGACACAAGCAAAGAATTGCTTGAGTGGGGGTCTAGAGTCTCTGCAGCTGACACCTTGGTCTATGCCAATCCTCGGAAGCTAATTGTGTTGTTACATGCAACTATGGAGCGCTTGATCTTGTCCAAAGGTATGATCCACTACTATTTTATTTTTTAGGATCTATGGATTTATAATATCTTCTAACTATTAAAAAATTAGCTAAATGGATGAACTATTTTTGTTATAAAGTGTAGTTTAGCAAATACTGTCTTTCCTATATGGATATTTGTTGTTATTTAACGCCAGATTGCTTTCTATTTCCCTTCATTGCTATCCCATTGCATTCTATTCCTAAAAAATGTAGAAAGTTCCATGAGGGGTAACAATTCGGTGGATCACTAGTTTGAAGTGGTTAAGAGTGTTTAAATATAATAATTGTAATTTCTACATTTTAATTTGTTCTACTTATGTGTAGTTTTTCAAATACACTTCTATTGTGCTTGCAAATTGAAGTTCTTTGGCTTCGCACTCTAACTATAAAATTCCATAAGAGTGGTGCTCTTTCATCATAATTTCTCCATGAAACATTTGCAACAAAAAAAATGAAATATATTTAATTTGATGCTTGGAGATAATTTGACCCTAAGATTAACAAAAATGTTTAATAGCATAATTCACATATTTTGTTTAAAAAGAAAATTCAATAGATATAGTAGTCATTATGATATGTTTCAAATGAATTTCGAGTTATGATTTGTTTCTTATTATTAAATGTTTAATGATGCACAGTGAATTTCTTTTACAAGCAAAGCTCTTGTAGCAATGTCGGGGACATTGCCACCACGTGGCTCTTGTTTTGTATATAAAACGTTTAAAATTATACTTCAAATAATTTAATCATTTTCATATTTAAAAAATGCAAATTAAAATAATTCTATATTAATTAATATAATCATTACACCACTAAAAAATCAAATTTCTTAAATTCTTTTGTGTATAAAAAGTTTAAAATTATAGTTCAAATAATTTAATCATTTCCATATTTAAAAATTGTAAATTTAAAATAAGTCTATATTAATTAATATAATTATTCGTTAAAAAGTGAATCACATTAATATATATTTTTTAATAAAGTTTCATTTCAATTTTTAATATAATTATTTTTTATGATGCCTACTTTCAACTACGAACGTACAATTCAACAAATGATTTTAAAGTACTAAAGTCAAGTTAGGTAAGAAAGGTAGGAAGACAAAAATCTCATAAATAAAATATTTTAGAATATTTATTAATTATAAAGAAATTAGTTTTAATATTTAGATTTTAAGTTTTTTCAAGGTTTGTAAGTTTTTAAACTAGTAACTTTACACAAAGTGTGCTTTAACAATACATTCATTCACCATCTATTTTACACCTCGTGTGTTTAAATGTTAGGAGGACATCTAGGTGGTATTTGATCCACTTGTGTGTCCATGTGTCATGACATCATTTGATACAATATTTCTAGGTGAAACCACACATTCGACCACTACCTCAAGTTTCCCCATGGCTCCAAGTTCGACCCTTATTGGAATTGAACCTTGCCCACTGGTGAAAAACTCCTTGCTCTTCATCAATGGATCCAACCCCTTTGGGCTCTCCTTTTAAGGAGGACAAGGGGGTGGGATTTTATCCACTTATGTGTCCATGGGTCACAAGATCATTTACAATATCTCTGAGGAGAACCACATGTTCGACCACTACCTCAAGGTGCCCCCATGGCTCCATGTTACGCCCTCACTAGAATTGAAACTTATCACTCATGAAAAACTCTTTGCTCTTCACTAATGGATCCAACCCATTTGGATTTTCTTTTAAATGTTAGGAGGACATGGAGGTCGAATTTGATCTACTTATGAGTCCACCGATCATTGGATCATTTAATACAATCCCTATGGGTGGAACCACATGTTTGATCACTACCTCAAGGTGCCCCCATGGCTCTAGGTTCGACTCTCATTGGAAATGAACCTTGCCCATTGGTGAAAACTCCTCACTCTTCACCAATGCATCCAACCCCTTTGAGTTTAATGTTAGGAATACATGTGGGTGAACATTGATCCACTTGTGTTTCCATAGGCCACGATATCAGTTATTACAATCTCTTTGGGTGGAACCAGACATTCGACTACTACCTCATAGTGCCCCCATGGCTCCAGGTTCAACCCTCATTGGAATTGAATCTTGAATACAATATCGTGTTTCCTATCCTTTTGGTATATATTGACAAGTTAGAGTCTTTTTGAAGATGCACGACTTTGGTTGATTAAATTATCATTTTTTTTCTTTATGTTGATGATATTATTTTTATGATGAGGAGTCCCTATGATCTCAACAAACAACTAAAATTCTCAAGGATTTTTGCTTTGGTATGGATATGACTATTAACATTGACAAAACAAAGGTAAAAAAATCAAATCCCAAAATATCACTTATTATAATTTCATGTATGACAACAACAACTTGGAGTAAGTGACTTCATACAAGTATCTCAGAATCAATGTTCATCACAGGCATAACTACAACTATAAGATTGAGAAAATGATTAATGGAGGGTGGAAAGCTTATTATGGACTTGAAAATAATTGTAAATCAATAGAGCTTTGGCTTTGGGATACAAACATACTCATATTTAAGACTCGTCACCCCTACTATCTTATATGGATGTGAAGTTTGGGGTTGCAACATCTCTGGCGAATCATGGGGAAAGGTAGAGCAAACCTAAAAATGGTTTATAACATATAATCTCAAAATTAAAGGCAATACACCATATCCTATCCTCCTCACAAAGGCAAGTCTCTCCCTTATTGAGAGCGTGGATATGGCTAGGCACCTTATGTACAAGAACACGATAAACAACATGGGAGACACGATGCTTCCTAAGATTGCTTCATACTCTAGTCAAAACTACCTATGACTTATGTGAGGTTAGCATAAAGACTTAGTGTATTGGCTAAATCATTATGGACTTGAGGAAGAGGCCACTTTGAATAATAGTGATAATATTAAAAGTATTATTACTTCCAAATTTAAGGAAAAATTGTGGTGCGGTAAAGAATTAGCGGATAAGAGAAAATTAAGATATTACAAGGAGGTGATAAACCATACTCTAGAAGATGAAAAGTAACTCTCCATTTTATCTAGCATAAAGAAGAGAATTAACATTGCTAAAACAAGAACAAACTCTCACGATTTCCACAGTGAAATAGGGCACTAGACAATTCTTAAAATATTACGGGATGAAAGAATTTGTCATCTTTGTGATACTTAGAAGGTTGAAAATGAAAATTGAAACTTAGAAGGTTGAAAGGCTGATGGCAGGTGAAATATAGCACACCCAAATTTGTCTTCTTCAAACTAAAATGATGATCAAAATATTTTTCTGCAAGCAGGATTCCACAACTATGCTCCCACAAGCATCTTCTTGCAAGCTTGGATCCACAAACTTCTTCCCATAATACAGATTTACACAAATCTATCTTTCCACAACTTTGTCTTTCCGCAAATCAATTCCGACAATTGAGTTCTCAGCAAGGTCCTTTCCACAAGTCCCTTTCCACAAGACCCTTTTCCGCAAATGTGGATTGCGGATTGCAGGTTCACAATTCTTCACTTTTCAAAAACTAACAGGCTTCCGTAACTTTCAGCTGCAACATACCTTTCCGCGCTCGGATTGCAGATTGCAGATTGTGGATCCTCCTTCCCACTTTTCCAAAGATGGGCTTCCGCAATTTTCCTTCCACGCTTCCTTTTCTGCAGTTCTTCTAAGTCGTCGATCCTTTGTGCACTCCTTCCTAACTGTTGATCTAAGATGTAATGTGGATCTCACCTTAACACTTGCGGATCTTCACTTTTCCTTTGTAGAAATTAAACACAACCATCGATCTGTTGAATTTCACAGCTTCTTGACTTAGAACGTAATAGTCGAATTAATCCATAAAATGGTCAATTCATTATGCGAAAATGCCTCTACGCTATTGGAAATTATTCAACGTTTTATCGAACCATCAAATCACACACAAAGCTTAAAATCATGTTTCTGGTTATTGAAAGAAGACATCAAATATACAAACGCACATGCAGAGATTTGAAAATGTTGTTCTTCATTCAATTAACCAACACACTTACATACTCTCTATTATCATTCCCCTATGCATACTTATACACTAGATCAGTTACATTAAAATAGAGCTTCATCAACTTGTCAGATCTTAATAGCAAGATCTCAACCCCTAAGAAAGGAAATCTACAACTAACCTATCCTCGAGAAACCTCTTGCAATATTCGAGGACAACAGTGGCAAATTTCCAGTTATTACAATCAAAATAAATCCTAACAACTAAACCTGTCCTTATATAATTGATTACATGGAAATGCAAGAATAGCATTGACTGCTTATTCAACAAACAGAGGGCTTTGTCTCGATGCTCTTGCATCACACTTCGGGGCAAGAAAATAATTATTTAGTAGATATTCATGGTGTACATTGTACTTGGAAATATCCAGTTCTTTCATCCATGCCGCATCTTCATATGGTTGATCCTTTCACTTGACCAAATACTGAAAATATTCTTTGTCTCTCGTCTTCTTCGAAACCCTTTTGTCAAGGATAGCTTTAATCTATGGTTGTTCTTTCTGAGGTAAATTTCCTTTCTAATTTATAAATGAACCATCTTCGCCTAAATTCATTTCTGTCTAAACACCTGAATCTTTAAAAGAATATATATTTGAAACAATAAAATTGGAGAAATTTGAAGATAAGAAGGAAGTTCTATTTCATATGCATTTGCAGAAAAATTCCTTAAAATTTTATAGGGTCCAATTTTCTTGAGCTTCAATTTATTTTAGGTCCCCTTAGGAAACCTCTATTTCCTAATATAGGCCATTAATAAATCTCCAACCTGAAAATCAACTTCTCGTCTTCTCAAATCTACTCTTTGTTTGTATTTTCCTGCACTTTCCTGCAATTTCTTCTTAACATTCTCTTGTAGCTCATGCATACTGGATGTAAAATATTCATCATATGCACTTCCTCTTTCTTGTCCTCCCAAATTTATAAGTTCATACACTCCTCTTGGGTGCATACCATACACAATCTGAAAAGGACTCATAACTGTTGTTAGCACTATTTTTGCGCTAAGTTTTTGGTGAGGAATCAGACCAATGAAAGAAAGGATAAGGCCTGAAAATTTTCATATCATAAGACTTTAAAGGATGTTAATAAAGCTCTGTAGGGAATGGACGGCTTGGATGCACAGCACACAATATCAAAGGTCATAAATATTTACCGGCAAGGCTAAATCGGGAGCAGAAAGGCCAAAAAAACTAGTTCCAAGTGTAAAAAGTAATAAAAGCTAACTTATGTTTTCCACAGCCCAAGATCTACAGTCGAGAAAGCCTCCACCATAGATCAATAGTCCAACAAAAGGGCAGAAGCAGAAAAGGTAAAACATTTGGTTAGCAAAGTTGGAATCCCGACTTCCGCTTTCCGCAGTCTAAAATCCATGGTTCAGAAATATTAGTGCATAAATCAGTGGCCAAGAAAAAGCAGGAAGTTAAAACGTAGAAACAAAAAATGCGGAAGTGGAAAGAGCCAAAATTTGGTCATAAAGTTGGTATTTTTGCCTTTTGATTTCCGTAGTTTAAAGAGAGGAAAGGCAGAAAGCAGAAAACATAAGAATTTGGTCGTGAAAGGTTAAAGTTCTGCATTCTGCCTTTTTTGTTTCCTCTTTATCACCAAACAAACTGATTTTTTACTATAACTGAGTGCTACCTTTCCTTTGTAGAATTTCACCTACAAACAGTTATGTGTTTCATAAGGATATTTGTGACTCCATATCCCAATGTATGCTTGCCTTGTTTCAACCACCAATTCAATTTGAAACTTTATTTCATTTTATATTTGGCCTTGTTAAAAATTAGTGAGAGATCCCTCTCTAGAAAGGAGGAACCCAAATTCCTTTCTTAAAGTGGTTATATTGTTACCTTGGGATTTACCTTTTGCAACCTTGGGTTCATTCTGAGTGCTAACAAATTGGCGCGGTTGACGGGGATGAAAGTGCAAATCAACCCTAGGAGAGACAACAAAGATTTCAAGAAGAAAGGGTTTATGTGGGCAAACAGAGACTTCTGCATTGAAACAGGTTGTATATTTTCCCTAGACACTCCACACTGATTTTGAGAAAGATTTCAAAAGGAATCTCGGCTTCTAGGAGGTCACATACACGAGGTAATCCTGACACTGAAATTTTACAAGGTGTGGAAAATCCAGAAAGATTGCTTAGAATTAGGGGAAAGGAACAAATAAATATTTCTCAATTTGGTGCATCATCTTCTCAAGAATTTCATAGCATTCGGGATTTTGGGCAAGAAACAAATTTTGAAAGGTCCTTGTTGAAATAAAAATTTGAATCTGATTTGAAGGAAACTGAAATTAATCCCAGTATGTTAGAATCATATTTTCTTGACTCTCTTTGGAAAAACCTTCAAAATTCTGTGAAAACTGAACAAAGATTCCATGTTGTTCAAAATGTGCAGCCTTATATTCCTCCAACTTTTCAAACTCCTCCATCCTTTCAAGCCCCTCCTTTAGTTCCAAATCCACCTAGAAGAATGGCTACTAGGTTTTCTCCATTGGCCTTACTTTCCGTATTGCATGACCTTCTTCAAAATTTTGCCCAAAAAATTCCCTTCTATAATGGGGATGGAAATTTCACAGCAAGACAACAAATTGATATATTTGATGATTTTTCGGAATTGGAGTTGGTTGATGATGATGATGTTAAGATGAGTTTGTTTGTACTAAGTTTGTCAGGAAAGGCAAAGAAATGGTTTATATATCTGCATTCTAGGTCCATTGCCATATTTGAAGCTTTCCAAACTTCATTCTTAGAAAGATGGGATGATAAGAAAAGTCCTTTGCGGGTGCTTTCCCAATATAATAATCTTAAGAAAGGAGGTTTTGAATCTGTCCATGAGTTTTCTAGTCGATTTATGAGGGTGTATAACTCTATTCCTGCTGATATTAAACCCCTTGTAGGCACTGCAAAACTCCATTATGTTGATTCCTTTGACGATGACTTTGCATTATTATTGAGAGAGAGAAAATCAGCAAGTCTTCCTGTTATGTTTCAAGATGCTTTAGAATTAGAAGCTAATATGATGGCTAGTGGAAAAATAAAGTAGAAAGTATAAACATATAAAAGGAAAGCTAGAGAAGAAAATGTGCCTTCTGCTTCTGCTGTTGTTTCTTCCAATGATGTAAAATTTGAAATGATATTGAAAACAATGGAGAAATTGATGGATAAGCTGACTATAGAAATAAACCATTGAACAGAGAACGGAATGAACCTCAAATCAGAACCCAAACTTTAGAAGGCCCAATCCTCCCCCGCCTCTACAAATTAGACAAAGAGATATGAGGAATCCTAGAAATCCATATGATCAGCAAATACGACCACCTTTTCCTAAAAATTATGTTGCAGATGAAGATGAGGTTGAATCTATTGAGGATCATATTCACCATTTGGTGACTTGGATTCTGAAATATACCTCATGGAGGAAGAACATAGTATGTTTTGTCAAGAGGATGACAATAATGATTTTGAGGAAGATTCAGCACAGTACCAAAGAGGATATTTGTGTCATGTCCCCAATTAAATAATTGCATGGCACGACAATTCCAGCAATCCTACTAGTTCCCTGGGTTGGATGAATACATTTGGAATTTTAATAAGGGAGCTAATAAATGTTGTTCAAACATTTGAATGGAATAAATATTTAATAATGGATATAATTAAATAAATACAAGATAAAATTGAAGTGTCAATGGAGCATGGAGACACGTGGAGATTATGGGGCCCACACAGGCTAAAATTTATGTGCCACATGGCATCTTCCTCTTGCAATTTCGAATCCATGGGAAGCCTAATGTTCTTGGATGAGTTAGAAGGATAATACACTTGGCCATATGCATCATAGGTCGAATTTGGAAGTAAATGTAACTTACATGGGAGAGGAAGAGTCAAATGGGGGCTTCTTGGACACTTGGGCTAGATTCCCTAACATCTATGACATTTATGACACCAATGATGAAGATGCTATGACATATTGCAGACCTGGAGGCTGAAATATGACCATTATAACATTTCAGGCCTAAATATATCATCCAATAATGCACTCATGTGATTTGGGGAAACTCAATGGGTCCCTACTCAAATTGGGGGAAGATGGAAGGATAGGGTAGGGAGGACACATGGCAAATCTTGAGCACACACCCTAATTCGAATTGGCTTGAGTTTGTGGATGGATTGGTAACCTTATAAGGCTAAGGATATTTATAAAATATAGGGATCAACCAATATAATGGCTTTTGATCATTTTAAAAAATTGCATTTGTGAAGAGAGAGAGCTAGTGGATGACTAGTTTCTTGCCTTAGCCAATTTCGATGGTGAAATATTCCCGTCGAAGTTGGTGTTTGGAGAGGCCATTCAGGTTTTTCATGGATATTTAATGGAGTTTTTATTTTCAGGTTTAAGCTACAAGGAAGCTCGTGGTTTTTTCTAGTGCAGCACATTCTCTCAACCATTTCCAATCTTTATTGCATATTCTTGTTCATGGAGGGATTGCGCTTTGGGTGAGATATTGTACTCTTTGGGAGAGCTTCTCATGGTCCATTTCTGATTGTAATAATCTTAATATACTATTTTCTTAATATTCATAAAGTCTCAAGTTGAAATACCAAGTGGTTGTATGTAAAAGTGATTATTAATGAGAAAACAATGACCATTTCCCCACTATAATGATGTATGACATTGTAATGCCGATGATTTCGAATGAAATAATTTTTATCTGATATATTTATGATTAATGGACTGAAATTTATGAGTATTACAAGTTTCATATCCATCACTTAAGCATTTGAATTCATCTTACTTAGTTTATTTGCATTTGGGGAAGATTTGGTGCCATTTCCCCAAGGGTCAATCTAGTGATTTTGTAGTTGTTTGGGAGAGGGTTATAACAGCCTTTATAAAATGAAAAATTATTCAAATGAGACATTAATAATTTCCCTTAAACATCCTCTTCCTCTCTTCGGAAATTCTAGTGGTTTTAGGATCATTTGGAAAGCCATTTTTAGCATTTACACTGGGGGAATTGGAACCCCAGTTGGCTAGTGAAAACTCCTACCTTGAAAAGAATATTAAAAAATTTTGCAGAAGTATTTGGAGGGTCATAAATCATCCCTGAAAATCATATTCAAGTCTTAATATCATTCATATACCTTCTCAGAATATTTGGGATCATTTGGGTCAATTTGGAGACCTAGACATCAAAACTAGTCAAAGGTCGAAATAGGGAAAAAAGTGAAAAATTGGTCATTGCAATAAAATTATTAAAAAGGGACATTACAGTGGTATCAGAGCATGTTACTGGAACCTATGCATTAATACCATGCATTGAATAAAAAATTTCAGACATGCCTTGGCTTCATAATAGACCCACTATTACCACTTTCCTTCCTCCCAAACCAACGCAAGAAGAAATTACAACCATAGATATTGAAGCATGCTTCCAAGAGTATCGAAATTTGAAAGGGGATATTCATGAAAGGTATTATTTCCAATAATATCTTGTCAAGTATGGATTTGGACACAAGAAGGAAAATGTGAACTCATTAAATAAAAATCAGCCTACTTGCGAAAAGAG
Source organism: Pseudotsuga menziesii (assembly GCA_001517045.1). Classification (NCBI taxonomy): domain Eukaryota; kingdom Viridiplantae; phylum Streptophyta; class Pinopsida; order Pinales; family Pinaceae; genus Pseudotsuga; species Pseudotsuga menziesii. Next base: position 375,255 of record LPNX010639442.1, read on the forward strand.
CAAAGATTTATTCTGCCCTATAAATGAGGAAGTTATATACACTTCTACGAACATCATGTGGAATATGTGGAAGAAATTTCGGTCTAAAAAGGATGAAAAGAGCCTAGATACACCATTAAAGGAAGAAGCAGAGAATCATGAAGTGGAGCATAGATTAAATCAAGGGGATTGCAAAGAAGAACATAAAGAGGAAGGTGAAGACAAGCTCACAATCCTTGTTGATGGGAGTTGTGAAAATCAAAGAGAATCTACTAATGGATCCTTGAACTGTGAAGGAGTACCTACTGATGGGTGCTCACAACTCTATGTTGGTGACATAGATATCAAATTGGAAAATGTTGGTGCATTACAAATTTCTCATAAGCATGAAGATGAATACCTTGTGACAGATAATGAAGAACCAAGATCAACTTCCCCATCACCACTTGAGCTTCAAGAAGTTGATCAAATCAAGCAAAAAGAAGAAGAAGAGGTTTGGTCTCATGAACCATCATTTATTGAAGGGTATTTGAAGATGAGTGAAAGGGATATCCAAGAGGATCTTATAATTGTTAGGATATTTAGACACTTAGGAGTTAGTTAAGATCAACTTGTGTAATATATCCGTTAGGTAAAAGTGTGTTTCTTTAGTATGCATTAGTATGCATTTGTAAATATTCTAATCCGATGGTCATGATATGTTCTATACATAGAGTGATCCGACGGTTCAACTTCTCTTAGATCATACCTACCATTGATCTGTGGCTTAACACCCAATTGGTATATGATCTCTAGTTAAAGAACATAGAGGGTCCTTGGCTAGTTGATCGATTATGAGAAGCTCATGTAACTTTCTTTCTTTTGCATAATAAATTGCTCCAAGTAGCTATTTGGCTGGGGC
>LPNX010639442.1:387284-415712 GCA_001517045.1 Pseudotsuga menziesii
TAGGTAGGGTTGGTCAACTAAGTTAGGTAGCTCTAGATCCTCCTTGCATGTTGGATTACCTTGTGTATCGTGGTAGTTCTTCGAGTCCCTGATGAGATGTAGATCAGAAATTTTATTTAATCAACTCAAAATATGTATGATCGGAGTCGTTCTCACAGAACACTCTTAATTTCAGTAACTCCTAGCATTATTCACAACCCAATCAATGCTAAATATTGGGAGTTACACTTAGTGCAATTCTAAAACCTCTCACTCAACACTAATGCTAGGATGTACTTGTATAATACACCTAGGGATACAATGGCCAAGGATCCGATGCTCCAGATCTTATGCTCAGCATCAATTTGGAAGGTTCCAAGGCTTATGCCCAACACTTCCAATATTATAACTCGTGTGCTTGAGAGATTATGCTCAACACAAAATCTCATAACTCGTGCTCCAAAGCTTATGCTGAACACAAGATTTCATCACTCATGTCCAGATTTTGCGCTCAACACAAAATCTCATCACTCGTGTGCTTCAGGGTTTACGTCCAACACATTATAGAACTCAATCATGCATTCACTCTTCTGCACAATTCATCACAATAATCATCTCAGTATATGTATTAGGGTAAATCACATAATAATACATATAGTACATCGTACCACGACAATAATCCTTGTCCATCAGGGTCCACGCCCAACATATACAATCATATACAAGATAATAAAACATATGTATTGGCTTACGCCCAATATATCTTACTAATCAACATAACTCATGTGCAGTGGGGCATTACGTCCAATATACAAACATAAGCATCAAAGTAACTCATATACAATGGGACTCGTTCCCATTATAGTTAAGGTCAAAATTTGGGATATTAGAGAGAGGGACATGAAGATGAGGAGATTTTGGATTTGCAAGATTTGTTTGAAGAATTTCTCCATTGGTCCATAGATGATTTCCCACAGACGGTAGCGAAGGAGGGTTGGACCGTTGGTTTCTCCAACATGAAGTATGGCATAGAAGACCTCAAATTGCATCTGTACAGGGTGTTTGACTCTGTGGCATTGGGCATGAAGGAGAATAGAGAGACCGACGTGGACATCTGGTATATCTCTAACCAAAATGGCTACCAGGACTCTTGACGACCTTGAAAGGGACTTGAGGGCGCTCATGAGAATAGTGGACATCATCAAGGAAGAAGTGTTGAAAATGGCCAAAATGTCCAGGAGTGGAGCCATTTCTAGGAAGCTTCAGTTACTCATCTTGTCTTCGGCTTTGTAGGCAAGAAGTCATAGCGTCTTTCTCTTTCTTTCAATCATGTTAAATGTTTTTTTTGTATTTTGTTGAACGAGTTGTTTGTTAGGGTTTATCTTTCCTATGTTATGGAAAGCTTCAAAAAACATATTATGGGTTTTAGAAAATTGAATCTAGATTCATTTGTTGTTTTCTGTGCTTAGATATCCATGAAATAGAGATTTCTCCTTTTTGGCAATGTAATGAATGGTTGTGCACAACTTTTTTACTAAATACAATCTTTTCCAATTTGTGTTAAAAAAAAATCCATGTTAATAAAATTGGCTAACCATAAACTTACCATTTACATTACTTTTTATGTCTTATTAATAAGTGGATGCACTATAAATCTACTATGAGTATTCATTTTCATATTTTAAATATAAAATTATCTTTTCAATACTTTTACCATCTTTGTTTTTTTTCTTTATAATTTAAAAACAATTTTTTTTCAAACTACTTTTATTTTTTTTATAATTTTCTTAATTTTAAATATAAAATTACTTTATCAACATCCTTTTTACTTTTATTAACCTATAAAAATGTTTCATCAACCTCTCTTTGTTTTTTATTAACCTAATATTTTATTTTATATTGACCTGATTTAAAATTGTCTTTTCAATATCTTATATTTATTTCTTATTAGCATGAATCCTGGAAGTTGAATGATATGTAATGGTGACTGTAAATAATGCACCATTACTTAAACTCTTTAACTCTCTTCGATTGAGCTTCCAACCATTTAGCTTCCACCGTTACTATCTCCATAACGCACAGATCTCAAATTTAACTATCTCCATAATGCACAGATCTCAAATTTAAAAATTCAGAAAGCCAAATTTAAAGGTATTGGTTAACTATTTTAAAGACAAAATAATGATGTACAAAAAAATTAAAAAATTTAGATGGCTGGTATTTTTTTAAAGCATGGGTAGAGTAATAATTGCTGTGATAAACTTATTTATTGGATTTCAACATAAGATATTTATATACAGTTTATATTATTTTGTAGTGTTTTGTAAGATAAATAAATATTCTTTTTGCTAATTTTCAAGCAAAGAATTAGTGAGTTAAATTTTTAAAAGATTTGTATTTTTTAGTTGTTTATTTTGAAAATCATTGAAATTACAATTTGGGTTGTTGAAATTGCAATTTTAACTGCATAAATGAATTTAGCCATCTCTATTATAAATGGATTCAACCACCTTTATTACTTTAGTAGGTAAAATTTCAAATTAAATCTTAATTAACATAAATAAATATTTTTTCATTATTATATTGCTATTACTAACTTTCAAACATAGAACAATACTCTGGTAAAAGTAAAGTTGCCATTAGAAAATAATATCCTTGAGTTATTTATGATATGGATCTCAAATCGACAACACCTCAGGTAGGGTCTGCTAGTTTCGAAGTCTAAATTAACATAAATGAATATTTTTTTATTATTATATTGTTATTATTAACTTTTAAGCATAGAACAATACTCTAGTAGATGTCAACTTGCCATTAGAAAATAATATACTTGAGCTATTTATGATATGGATCTCAAATCTACAACACCTAAGGTTCTCGAGGTTCGGCTGGTTTCGTCCTGCAAATGCAATGGCGAGCATTATGATGATATGGATTGTAGTAGCAGTGGCACTGTGGCGTTTTGTGTTGCGGTCAGTACTAGCAGTGGCACTGTGGCGTTTTGTGTTGCGGTCAAATCTGAGCTACAACCTGCCTCCAGGGTCTGTGGGATGGCCACTTCTAGGAGAAGTTATCCCTTTTTATTTTCGATCCCGTCAATTTATAACGAAGCGCCGGAAAAAGTAAGCAGCCTTTCCAATAATGCTCTTAAGGAAATATGGCGTTATTTTTATTCTTAAATCTAATTTTGATTTTAAATTTGCATAATGTAATTCTTCTTAATGCATTTAGAGTTTTGAAGCCATTGAAAATGATAATGAAAAGCTGTGTTTGGTCTTCTCATTGAGAAAACTGAATTTTGTTTTGGCATGTACTGCCCACCAATCTTGCTTTGATGTAAATTCTTCGGCATGAAATGATAATGGAAAGCTGTGTTTGGTCTTCTCATTGGGAAAACTGAATTTTGTATCGGTTGTTACATCTGAGTAAAGTGTAACAGTGTGAACACACTTGGTATATATATATATTTGTTGTTGATGATGATGGTTAACTTCTATTGATTGCATCTAAAGAAACAAATTAATTAGTTTGTTTTAAAATTGTATTCATATGCTCAAAGAGCTTGGTGAGAAGCCTCTCAAGTTCAGTATAATTTTGACAAATTAAAAGTCTAATAATGTATTTATCATTTCTGTATTTCTGTGTATTTGACTACATCATCAAACCATAAACTTTAAATAATGCATTGATAATCTAGAAAAACCAAACAAAGTTGACTAGTTCTTAATCTCACAAAGTAGTACAACAACTTTGATACACTTAATTTTGACAAGTTAAAAGACTAATAATGTATTTATCATTTATGTATTTCTGTGTATTTGACTACATCATCAAACCATAAACTTTAAATAATGCATTGATAATCTAGAAAAACCAAACAAAGTTAACTAGTTCTTAATCTTATAGGGCAGTACGACAACTTTGATACACGTTATAATTTTATACAACTTTGATACACGTTAATCTTGATATTTTCTGATTTAAAAATAGTTTTATATCATAGTCCCATAACTTTGATACTCTTTGTACACACAAAATCAGATTTTCTCATTTAAAAAGCTGAATTTTAAATGACTATAGTTGTCTCATATGAGTATAGTTGGGCCAGTCTCTCATATATAACTTGTAACTTACAATGAAATGAAACAAGTAACTTGTTGATAGTGACACTTTACTTATAGCCTATCGATATTTACCAATCACAAGTTAATTAAACTAGCCTAATTTCTTAGTCTAAAAATACTCTTCATTAAATTTATACACATACACCGATTTTGGTGCAGGTTAAGGTCAATACACCTCTTAAACTAAATCTGGGGTTCTTAATGAATTTTTACTGTTCATGCAGGTGTGGGAATTTGATTAGAACATGTCTACTGGGATATCCCACTATTATATCCACAGATCCGCATGTCAACAACTTTATTCTGCACAACGATGGTCGGCTTTTCGTTCCTCAATATCCGACCTCCGTCACAGAGTTATTAGGAAGCTCCAATATACTCACAGCTGATGGAAATTCTCACAAGAGAACCCGAGGAGTTGTTATGCGTTTCATCAGTAGTCCGGTACTCAAACTCCGAATTCTGTCAGAAATACAAAGTATCATAACTTCCAATCTCTCGGGGTGGAAAGGGAGAACTGTGAATGTAACGGATGAAGCGCACGAGGTAATCGTGCGGTTATTATTTTTTTCTTCAACCAATATTTAAGATTTAGAACGTTAATTGCCTTCCTGATTTTGGGTGCAGATGATATTTTCTCTCATGGCCCATTACCTGTTAGGTCTTAATGCGGGCACAGAGCTGGACAAGATGAAACATGATTTTTCTGTTTTCAGAAAGGGATTTTTCAGCCTACCGTTCAATTGGCCTGGAACATCTTTCTACAAAAGCTTGCAGGTAATAATGATAAACACAGCGTGTGGTATTTGATAATATCCCGAGGATCATTGACTTTCTCTTCATAGCATATTCAGAAGTCTCAACTATTCAGAATTTTCAACTGAGTTTATATAGTGTTGATTTACAATAAGGGAGTGAGCTAAACTCTATACTATTTGTATTTTGTTGGCGAAATTTGAACTCCAGACTATTTGTATTTTGTTGGCGAAATTTGAACGAATGTGGGGAGAGAATTTTTGTTGAAATTGCGATTTTGGTTGCAAAAATGGATTCAGCCTCATGGATAACCCCTAGAGCACCCAATTATGCAATTTCAACAATTCTTGCAGGATTTTGGCCAGAATTTTCACCCAAAAAATGGTACAAATGATCCAGAGTTTAGCTCACTCCTTAAGTTAATATCATATAATTTTGGGTTTAGAATTTGGGGTAGACTACCATTAATGCTTTTCTAGATTAAAGGAGAATGGGACAAGTGTACTATCCACATTGATTTTATGGACATAGTTCAAAGTTTCGAATATATATATAATAACTAGTAGTTTATGCATTGATAACTCAGAATAATAAGAGCTCATGCATAGATAAGAGGTAGTTAAAAATAACTCATTTAACTAAGAAAATAACATATAGTTAAAACATAGAAAAGAAGTGATTACAACTAAATATAAAGAACACATAACAGATCATTTGTTTATAACACTTAACTTATGAGTTATATAGATATTCACTAATCACAAATTAAGTGATTTTACTAGTTTTAGTTTTCTTTTTATAGAAATTCTATTTTACCCTAAACTCTTTATATATATGTCAACATGCCTTTAACTTGATTGTATCATAGAATTTTATTTTAATTTTATCTTAACTTTATTGTATTAACCCGATATGGGTTTTGAAGAGTACGGTCGACATTGTTATTTCTTTCTTGCACTTATGAGCATTGGTTTCCGTACCAAGATCAACATGTATAAGAATTAAACTTGCAAGTGAAAATGCATGTTGAAACAGATAATAAAATGCTTAGTTGCAGCTTAAAATTAAAGTAAATGGCAAGGGGTCAAGACATGTATAGTCTCCCAAGCCTTAGGCTATGCCAGCCTAACTTAAAGACAAGCATCATTTAAACAGGCTTTAAACAAAGTACATGTCCTAGATTTTAAACAAAGTACATGTCCTGAAGGATTATTGCTGAAAGTTCCACAAAGAACTAGCCATCACAATCTTCAACAAATCCGGTAGTTTTAGTTTTCTTTTTATAGTAATTCTATTTTACCCTAAACTAATTGTTTCTTTTTATGTATGTCAGCATGCCGTTAACTTGATTGAATCATAGAATTTTATTTTAATCTTATATTCCTCATGGAGATTCTCTATTACATTCATTCTTACTTATTTCTTTTTATGTATGTCAGCATGCCGTTAACTTGATTGTATCATAGAATTTTATTTTAATCTTATATTTCTCATGGAGATTCTCTATTACATTCATTCTTACTTATTCAATGGCTAATGGTTCTTCTTGCAAATCAGATTCCTCAATTCTTCATCTGTTGGTTTTTTTTAGAAATTCTATTTTACCCTAAACTAATTGTTTCTTTATTATGTATGTTAGCATGGCGTTATTAGAAATTATATTTTACCCTAAACTAATTGTTTCTTTATTATGTATGTTAGCATGGCGTTATTAGAAATTCTATTTTACCCTAAACTAATTGTTTCTTTATTATGTATGTTAGCATGGCGTTAACTTGATTGTATTATAGAATTTTATTTTAATCTTATATTTCTCATGGAGATTCTCTATTACATTCATTCTTACTTATTCAATGGTTAATGGTTCTTCGAGCAAATCAGATTCCTCAATTCTTCATCTGTTGGTTTTCCTGTAAATCAGGTTCCTCCATTTTAATCTGATTCCTCAATTTTTCATGCATTCTACCCGTCATCCGTTAGTCACAATTGATCTTCTCAAGTGTATATACTACATCTTTATTAAAACTCACCCAAAAAAATTGGAATAAGGGCATCTCCTTCCCATGGAAATAGCCACCGTCATCTTTATTCGAACCCATGACATCTTTATTCACACCCATTTCCATTTTCTTCCAAAAATCTTCTGAGCGCACAGGGAACTGGATTAATACTTAGAACTATTATTACCGCCGAGCAGCCTTTACAATACGATTCATCAGCCTTTACAATACGATTCATCAATTTGAACCCATGAAGCCCACAAAACAGCGGTTTTGCATCGATGTTAATGTTCTAAAGCTTTTGGTTGTAAAGAGCTTTTATACCTTCTTTTCAACACAAGAATTCCAAGAGGAAACCCTGGCACAAATACTTGGTTATATGCTTTTCTTTTGTAGTGATTTTGTTGTGACGGATTCTCTTCTGGATTTGCAGAAAAAGCAAGTGCTGTGTAATCAAATCCAGATCATTATCCAGGAGAGGAAAAACATGTCATCCCTTGATTCATATAACGACCAGATATCTTCAGTACTGAAAGACTCAGCAGAAAAGGAAGATGGCGAATTAGAGTTTGAAACATATGAGATAGCAGAATACATTTTGGGATTGATGATCGCGGCCATCGAAACTACACCAAAGACGATGGCCTTAATAGTGATGCATTTATCTAAAAATCCACATGTCATTCAAGAACTCAGGGTCAGTATGTTATGTTCCAATTTATAAGAATATTCTTTTCACACCACATGAACGGTTTGAAGAGGTATCGCTGTCACCATAACGGTTGTGATGTTTGACAGACAATAATCTCTTGTGTTCACTGGCATGACTCAGGAAGAACACATAGCAATCAGAAGGGCGAACGGAAACAACGAGAGCCTGTCATGGGATGATTATAAATCAATGGCGTTTACCAAAAGTGTAAGTGAGGAGAAACGTATTTTTTATCCATTTTAAGTTTAAACCGTAATGAGATATGAAAAAAAATTCCTACGTTTCCCAGGTTATCAAAGAGGCGTTGAGATTAGGCAACGGACACACAAGCTCCATGTTGCTGAGGAAAACTATCGAGAATGTAGAAATGGAAGGTATGGGACGTTGTTACTCTCCAACTCAAAAGATTGCAGCTTTTTGTCACTGGTAGTTCTAACGATAGAATCCATTGTGATTATTACCATGTGAAGGATATACGATTCCCAAAGGATGGACGCGCTTGATTTTTGATGAATTCTCTAATATGGATAACAAGTACTTCACAGACCCTCTTACTTTCAACCCTCGGCGATGGCAGGTGCGAGAGATGCCCCTGGCTTGTGACCTATAAACTATAAATTAATATTAATGGAGTCTAATTGTCTACTCAACTTTACCTTGTTTACTTGCAACTTACAGGACCAAGATATGAATCAAAAACCTTTTTTTATCCTTTGGAGGAGGTCCTCGACATTGTCTGGGATATGAGTTGGCTATGTTGGTTATTTCGTTTTTCTTACATCAGCTTGTGATGAATTTCGAGTAAGGATTACTCACTCTCCACCATACAAATCATGTAAGATTGATGTTTGTTGGTATTTTGATTTAAGCTCTATTTTATGGTTTTACGCAGATGGGAATGCATTCCTACAGAGAAAAAGATATGGTGGTTTGAGTCACCCTTCACTTCAATCATGGATTGCACACTTCGAGTGGAGAACTTAGCAAACTAGTGACTATGCAAGATCATATTTGAATATATATAGATGTTTAGATAAGTGATTTAGAAAGAGTAAGTTGGTTTGAGTCACCATTCACTTCAATCATGGATTGCACACTTCGAGTGGAGAACTTCCTATTGACTATGCAAGATCATATTTGAATATATACAGAGATGTTTGATAAGTAATTTAGAGAGAGTTGGGTATAGGTTTTTTTATGTTTAATTACATTGTATCTATTGTATATTGCATGAGGATGAAACAAGTATAGGTTAACTGTTCAAGAGGTAGTTGACTAAGTTAATGATATTTAACTTGTTAACTTGTTTAGTGACACTTGATTTATTATTTAATAAATAATTGTATTTGAAAAAATAATAAGATAAATAATTTTTAATTAGTTCAAATAATAAGATAAATGACCTTCCATTATGATAGAATAATATGGATATTTCAAAATGATAGAATAATAAAATAAATGACCTTCACTGTTTTTTACTTTATTTATTTGTAAGACTAGATGATAAGAGTCCTTTTATGTTATTTAAATCAATATGATGTTATTTAAATAAATACCTAAATTAATAAAATTATGTATATGTTTAATTAAAGTAATGAGATAAATTACTTTAATTATGATAGAATAATATGTATATTCAAAAGTAAGTAAGAACTAAGTTTACTATCATACTAAAACATAGAAGCATGGGACATCAAAGTGAGGCATTTATATATCAATGTATAGTCACCACTCAACCACTTGAGCTAACCCACTTAGTTGTAAATAGTTATTGTCTTATATTTTATACATTTATGTAAATAGTTATAATTAGATGATCAATTTTTATTATTTAAGAAAAGAAAAAGAAAAAGACACTAATTATTAAAAAAAATATAATCCATCATAAGAAGAATGTGTATGTATCTAGTGGCATTGAAATATCTTATATATTTTGACATTATTATTAAATTTTTATATTTAAACTTGAATTAAATATTTTGGAAAATTATTTTATCCCATATAGATATAGCTTTATAATCCTTCACTAATCATGTTCCACTTTGATAATAGAAAGCTACCTATTTTCACAAAGATTGGGAAGAGTTATTTGACCTTGAAACAAAAAATCTCAAAATATTATTTACAATTATTTATTTAACAAAATATCATATATAAATTTATTTGTTTAAATATTTATTAAGGTAAATATGATCCTATTTTCACAAAGATTGGCAAGAGTTAGTTGATCCTGAAACAAGAAATCCCAAGATATTATTTACCATTATTTATTTAAACAAAATATCATATACAAATTTATTTGTTTAAATATTTATTAAGGTAAACATGATCTTGGTATGAAATAGAATGAAGAAGTGTAAAAGAGATTTAGAATATTGGATATATCTCATAGATTTAGTAAAATTAAAAATATTATAGATTATTAATAAAAAGAAAAAAATATAATAATTTAATAAATACTTAAATGAGAATTTAAATAAATTACTTAAATAATAGTATTAGTTTTTTTTTTTTCTCCTCCTTCCTTTACTTTTTAAAATCCCTATATCTATATCCATAAGTAAATTAAAATACACCCTCAATGCCTATATCCATATATATAAAATATTATATTGAACAACATACTAGCCAACTTTCAAGTAATTGAAAAAAAACAACTTTAATGAATTTAGTAGTATATTATCTAACTAGTCCAGACCTTACCAAAAAACAACTTTTATCTCCAAACAAGCATCCCACAAGCATGCATACATTACATTATTGAAATATGCGGTTATTTAAAAATTAAAAATTAAAAATTAAAAATAAAAATAAAAACATTGTCTTATGTAAGCTATGTAAATATTTTCAAGAAATCAAATTAAAGATATTTTGTTTTTTTTCACCAAAACAAAGGCATTGGACTATCTATCGAGTCGTATTCAAGTTGGTCTCCCTAACATCTTGATATATACAACCAAATTCAAATTTTCATAGTGTCATATTCAGGTTAATCCCCCTAACATCTTATTATATAGAGTCAAATTCAAAGTTTCATAGTGTCGTAGTGAGGTTAGTCACCATAACAAAGTCAAAGTTTCATAGTGTCATATTGAGATTAGCCGCCCTAACATCTTACTATATACACTCAAATTCAAAGTTTCATAGTGTTGTATTCAAGTTAGTCACCCTAAGAAATTTAATGTTTCATAGTGTCATATTTATATTATTCCGCCTATCATCTTACTATATACAGTCAAATTCAAAGTTTCATAGTGGCATATTCACCCTAACAAATTCAAAGTTTCATACATCTTACTATACACACTAAAAGTCAAAGTTTCAAAGTGTCGTATTCACATTAGTCACTCTAACAAAGTCAAAGTTTCATAGTGTGACATTCAGATTAGTCCCCCTAACATCTTAGATTAGTTTCCCTAACAAAGTCAAAATTTCATATTGTCATATTCAGATTAGCCTCCCTAACATATTAGGTATATAGAATCAAATTCAAAGTGTCATAATGTCGTATTAGGTACCCTAACATCCTAGGTATATACAATCAATGTTAAATTTTCATAGTGTGGGATGTTAGATTAGTCCCCCTAACGACTTAGGTATATACAATTAAATTCAAAGGTTCATAGTTTCATATTAGGTATATAAAATCAAAGTCAAAGTTTCAGTGTCATATTAGACACCATAACATTTTAGGTATATATTGCCAAAGTCAAAGTTTTATAGTTTCCTATTAGGTATATACAGACAAAGTCAAAGTTTCATAGTGTCGTAATAAGATATATACATTAACACCTTAGGTATCTATAGTCAAAGTTTTAGTTTTGTATTAGGTACATATACAATCAAAGTCAATAGATATATACAGTCAAAGTCAAAGTTTCATAATTCTGTATCAGGGTACATACACTAACTTCTTAGTTATATACAGTCAAAGTCAAAGTTTCATGGTGTCATATGAAATAGATTCATATTAGGGTACATACACTAACATCTTAAGTATATATGTAGTCATTGTTTCATCTTTATTCAAATCCAAAGTTTCATAGTGTCACATTAGGGTAGTTTCATAATGTTGTATTAGGGTACATACACTAACATCTTAGGTATATACAATCAAAGTTTCATAATGTTGTATCATAATGTCGCATACACTAACATCTTAGGTATACACATTTTCAAAGTTTCAGTTTTAGGCAAGTTTCATATTTCATAGTGTTATATCATAGTGTCGCATACACTAACATCTAAGTTTCAGTTTTAGGCAAAGTTTCAATATGACAGGCAAAGTTTCATAGTGTCATATTGAGGTAGATACACTAACCTCTTAGGTATATATATAGTCAACTTTTCATAGTGTCGTATAAACAATCAAAGTCAAAGTGTGTTAAGTATATTTAGTCAACTTTTCATACTGTCGTATAAACAATCAAAGTCAATGTTTTCATATTGTAACACTCTGGTTAAAGTAAAGCCCGACATCACATAATCAAGCTCAAACTTCACAAGTAAAACCCATGCACAAACCTAATCCATTGGAGAGTTCACTTCGAGAAACTAGAATTACCAAAGGGCATTGCATATACAAACGATTAATTTTACCAACCCGCGATAGCTGCAGGATATTTCCGATGTGAAGTTAAGAGTGTGTGCTTATCTTAAGGCAACGTTACGAGGGTTTGTTTGCAGGTTAGAAGGAGTTTTCTGGAGCTTCAGCCGGAATGGCTTCGGGCTACTCGTTCCTACCAGGTTCTGGCCAATTCGCTAATTGGTTTCTCCCTTACTGTATTTATGTTTTTTTTTCCTGGCGTTTAGGGTTTACTGTGTTCGGCTTTTTCTAGTCTTGTTTGGCTAGCCCTCTTGCTCCGTTTCCCTCCATCTGGTTTTTGTTTTGGTGGACTGCCTTTTATATGCTATAGCTGCACCCAACAACTGGAGTCCCTCCTCTCTCGAGGACTAGTACCAACCAGTATTAAAAAAGTGGGAACTATCATTTCTGCCAGTTCGTTTCATCTTTTTCGTTCATCGATTAGGGTGGCGAACTACTTCTCTGGATATGTTGTCCGTGTGGTTCAATGACATATCCTTTTGATTTGTGTCTGTCGGGAGGTGGTTTTTTATGGGGTTTGTCTGTTTTTCACCACGCCTTTTTGTATCTTGGTCAGTATTCCTTAGGGAAGGGTTTTTTTCCAGTGATGAACCTGCTTTATTGTAACCCTAGCTTTTCTGGCGGTTGTTTGTTACCCTAGCTATGTTTTAGAGATTGTATGTTCTTTCATTGATTTTATGGCTTCAGGGGTAGCCTTTTATCTGTCTGTTAAGGTATAGGGTTTGTATGGAGGGTTATCCCTATTCTTGCGCTATCTCCGTATTGATATGGGTTTTTACCTGGGTTTCTGGATCTATGTTGTTAGGGTTTTTGCTTTCATCGACGACTCTTGATTATTGGCGTCGCTTTTGTTTGGTTTTAGCTGGCCGTTTCCATATATGTGTGCCCAATTATGCACTCTGGACTGTAATGGCTTAGGAGGTTTTATTCTGCTAGCTTGAGATCGACTATCTTTATATTGTGTCGGTATTGATTTTGAGGACTATTCGCCCTGGTTTCGTTCAGTTTTATGGGGTCCTAGTTATGATACAGATACATTTGGGGATGGATTGTCTGCTAGTGAATATATATCTTTTTTGACGGTGATGTCATTGTATCTGGGGGTTCACTATTAGTATCTGTTTTCATCTCTATCTATTTGAGGCTCGATATTGTTTTTTAAAAGAGATGCTTTTCTATTATATGGTTTGATATGGTATTATGGTCTATCGGGATTCGCCTGTTATCTTTTATTATATTCCTATCAGTGTGATTCTTCTATAAAGCTTTGTATCAGAGCCCTTTAGTTATTCAGCTCTTTGTCGAGGTCTGATTTTGATACTTCTTACTGTGATGGCTTGGTCTGATATACTGTTGTATTGAATTAGATGGTTATGATAGTTTATTTGCGGGTTTTGCCCTAATGAGCGGGTTACTCTCTGGTTATATATTGGCATTATCTGAGGTCTGATTACAGGTTTTGGGATTTCTACTGTCTTTATAAGTAAATGGTGGACTCTTTCTATGTTGATGCGATTTCTGAATTCTTTGGCATAGTAAGACTGATATTTTGTATGGGGATTGTATGCTATTGAGTGGTATTTTATTCTTGATGGCTGATATTTTTTCTGTATCACATGGATTTATCTATCCTACTATTTTATATAGATGTTGTATTTCAGAAGTTTTTGATTGTCCACTATAGATCATATTTCTATGATGTCGATATGATTATATGATCTGTATTCAACCCTTTTCCTCTATTGTATTGTCTGTTTAATTTTGAGGTGCTGAACTATTTATTGGACTGGCTCAGATTTATGGATTGTAATGTTTTGTTGGAACCTGCCTATCTTCCTCCTATTTTCCTGTGTTATATCTGAGACCTCTCACTGTTGACTGTATCAAACCTAATTTTTTCCTTTGCCCAAAACCCAGGGATTGTTCCAGTGGTCTGCTATTGATCGATTTTTTAGATCTATCTTGGGGATTGTTTTCTGGGTAGCTTTCCCCTTGGTTCTGATGGTGGAGACCCATGATGGGTCTCCTGACCCTAGTTTTGACCATGGCCCTGTCCGTTATCAAAGATGAAGGAAGGCAAAGGCATACAAAAGTATGGAATTTAAACTACGCTATGTGGTTGGTCAGGATATTTATATGGATAGGGTGGAAGCTTTGAGTCGTCGAGCATTAATTGGCAGGTTGGAATATGCCTCCATGGAGAAAAAAAATTGGGTATCTTGGGCTTCTGAGTACTGGAAACCTTTTCTAACCTATGTTCCTTCTATCAGCCTGTTGGTCCGAGGATGGATAGTATTTGTATTCTTAGAGGACTCACATGCCTCTGAGGTATTAAGCCGTCTATGGGGGGTAGGCAATGGTTCTTTAGTGCTTGATAGTTGGCATGTAAACTTCGACCCAGTAAGGGAAAGAGTTAAAAAACGCCATCTATGGGCTATCCTCCCAGGACTTCCTTTCCCGCTCTGGAATCGTTCTCTTTTGGAGGGAGTTGGAAACACTATAGGCCGGTTTGTGGCTCTAGAAGATGATTTTATGAAAACTTTTGATAAAAGGACGGTTAAAATTCTTGTTGAACTTGATATCACTAAAGGCCTTCCAGCTGAAATTGAGATTCTCTGTCATGAACGCTTGTTTATACAACTCTTGGATTTTCAGGGTATTCCCTTTAGGTGCAGTATTTGCAGAGAGATTGGCCATCTGCGCTGTGAATGTCCTTCCATTCGTAGAGGGGTTGTCAAATGATCTTTAAATGATTCATTTATTAAATCCCCTATTTTATCTCCCTCATAGGATTGTTCTACTCCGGTTCAAAATGTCTCCTCTCATGGTCAGTTAAAAAATGTTATTTCGCTATATGGGGAAGTATCATATCTCGACCTGGATATAATTGATTCAGTGATTAGTAGCAAAAAAGCTCCTTTACCATCTGACTTCACTCCCTCCCTTCCTCCCCCTAAGGAGCATAACCGATTGGATCCTCCTTTGTCAGACTCTTTGATTCAGGTGCATGTACCTAGTCCCCCCTCAGCTCCAATTCAAGCTGGAGATGCTCTTGATGCCCCAAAAATTACTGTTCCCCCTTCTACCCCTTTGTCAGACATCTCCCCTGTACCGCTTTTTACTGAGGTTGAATTTCCCCCTCTTTCCACTTCTGGTCAGACTAGGCCCCAATCTTCCGGTTCTCCCCCTACTAGTCCTGTAGTTTCTCCTTCCTTTGCCGATCCCTCTTTGAAAAAATATTTAAGTATTTTCTCTGATAAGACACCTCTCTCCCCCTCGTTTCTCCCCCTAGATTCAATCCGCTTTGAGAATGTAACTATTAGGCGAAAGAAAAAGTCATCTAAGCCCCCCCATGAATCATCTGATTCACTCCAAGCTCCTTACACTCCCCTTTCTGAGAGATTAAAAGCTGTCGAGCGTTCTCATTCTTCAACCCCCCATCGGGTCCTTAGAGCTTCGACCCCTGACTCTTCAGTTTCCTAATGCGGATCCTCTCTCTGAATGTTCATGGCCTAGGGAGTCTGGCTAAGCAAAAAATCCTTCGTCTTCTGCTGTCATCTCTCTCTCCTGATGTTGTCTTATTACAAGAAACTATGACTAGTACTTATCCTACTTTATATGCCTTTTCCAAGCTTTGCCCGGGCTGGGAGTTTTGTGCTCTGAGTTCAAACGGCCTCTCTGGAGGCGTTCTCTCTGGCTGGAATAATAAAATCATTAATTGCAAAGCCTTCCAAACTATTGCTGGTATACTGCTAAAAGCCTCGGTCAGGGGATCTTCCTTAAACCTCTCAATTTTAAACTGCTATGGTCCCTACCTTAATCGTGCTTCTTTCTGGGAAGCTGTAGCTTCGGGAGGTTTTCTTTCTATGCCTAATCTCATCTTAGCAGGGGATCTAAATCTTACTTTGAATACTACAGAAATCTGGGGATCAAAAGCCCTTCCAGATCCTTTGGGTCCTTATTTTACGAGTCTTTTCTCTGATAACAATTTAGTGGATGTTGCTCCTCCCTGTGTGGGTCCGACTTGGAGGAATGGGAGGATGGGGGAAGAAGGTATTTCTAAAATACTAGATCGTTTTTTGCTGTCAAAACAGCTGATCAGCTCTCTGCCAAAGTATAGAGCTTGGGTACACAGAAGTGGGATTTCTGACCACTTTCCTATTATCTTGGAGTGGATAGGCCAACAAAATCCCAGAGCTTATCCTTTTAAATTTAATCTTACATGGTTAGATAATGAAGAATTTGTTCAAATGGTTTGCTTTGAATGGTCTAATATTCAACCAGACCCTTCTCAGGATGCCATGTATGATCTCTGCTACAGACTCCGCCTCCTAAAAGATAAGGTTAAATCTTGGACTATAGCTAAAGCTATAAAAATGAAGGATAAGTCTGCTGCTTTGGAAGAGGAAATTAGCTCTATTCTCCTTTCATCTGAGTCAGCTATACTCAACCAGGAACAGCATCTTAAACTATGCTCTTTAAAAGATGCTCTACAAAAATTGTCTGATCATGAAATTTCTACAGCAAGACTTAAAAGCAGAATGACATGGGCTCTTAAGGGAGATGCTAATACCAAGTATTTCCATGCTCTGGCTATAGCTCAAAAAAATCAAAATGCTATCTGGAGTCTAAAAGATGAGATGGGTACTTAGGTTTCTGATGATCAGAGTCTAAAATCCCTGGGTATTAATCATTTTAAGACGATGTTTGAAGATGATAAGATGAAAAATTTGGAATCTCAGCGGAAGGTAATTCATCTTTTTCCCACTTTTATCAGCATGGAGGATAAAGATTTCTTTTCTAGACCTGTTTCTATTCAGGAAGTAGAAAGGGCTCTTAAACTTTTTAAAAAATATAAAGCTCCAGGGCCGGATGGTTGGCCAATCAAGTTCTTTTTGTTCTTTTTTGATCTATTGGGTCCCCTCCTTGTCAATGTGGTGGAATCAGCCAGAATCTCAGGCAGAGTGGCTTCGGCTCTAAATTCTACCCTTCTAGCTCTTATCCCCAAGACAGATCTGCCTATTACTTTCGCTGACTATCGTCCTATCTCCCTATGTAATCTCTGCTATAAATTGATTTCCAAAGTTGCAGCTTTGAGGCTTAAACCCTTTTTGGATGCTTCCATCTCTCCTCAACAATTTGGCTTTCTTAAAAATCGACTGATCCAGGAGCCCATTGCCATTACCCAGGAAGTCTTTCACTCAGTCAATTCCAAAAATAAATGTGCCCTCATTCTCAAGCTGGATTTATCTAAATCCTTTGACAGAGTTAATTGGACCTTCATTCGTCTTTTACTTATTCAAATTGGGGTTCCCCTTATTGGAGTTAATTGGATCCTGGGTTGCATTACTTCAGCCAATTTTGTTGTTTTAATTAATGGCTCGTCTTCCTCTTTTTTCCCTACTTCGCGAGGTCTAAGGCAGGGCTACCCATTATCTCCGCTTTTATTCATTTTGGTCATAGAAGGGCTTAGTCTCTTGATTGAGGAAGCTAAGCGGATCAGAAAGGTTAAAGGCATAAAAATCACAACAAAGCTCTCCCTCACACATCTGCTATTTGTAGATGATGTGATACTTTTTGGATTGGGCTCTGTTGAAGAATGGCTGGCCTTCAAAGGTATTCTGGAAATTTTCTGTGAGGCCTCAGGCATGTGTATTAATGTGAACAAATCTTGTTTTCTTCAAAAAGGTATTGATGAGTCAATTCTCCAAAGAATTACAGGTATTCTTCCTTATAGGTCTGCAGATTTTCATATTTCTTGAAACCAAATTGTTACCTTGTTAAAGACTGGCTATGGATGGTATCGAAATTTGAAAAGAAAATTTCTCATTGGACAAACAGGTTTCTTTCCATGGGAGGTAGGCTTATTCTTATCCGTGCTGTTCTTTCTAGCATGCCTGTATATTGGATGGCTTTGGTCCCGATTCCATCTTCTATTCTAGATAAGCTCAGAAAATTAATATTTTCCTTTTTATGGGGATCTTCTGAAAAGACTAAAAAATTTCAACTAGTGGATTGGCATCTTTTGGCTCGGCCTACTTCCCACGGTGGCTAGGGTATTAAGCACCTCCCTAGTTTTAGTCTTTCTTTGAGAATGAAATATTTTTGGATGGCAGTCAACAGCAAAGGCATCTGGAATCTTCTGATTATCACTAAATATTTGAAAAATAAGCCTTTTCATTTATGGCTCAGGGATAAGAATTTTAATTACTACAATGCTTCTATTATCTGGAAGGGCTTCATTGCTACCTTAAATTGGATTGGCAAAGGCATTTCCTGGCAAGTTGGTAACGGTGAATCCATTTTCCTGGGTGCTGATCCTATCGTAGGTATGGGATCCTCTTTTACTCTGCCTAGAGGATTGAGAGAATACTTAGAGGATTATGGCATTTGTTCCTTATCTCAAGCTCGCAATCAGACTCCAAATGCCAAAGGTTACTGGTTCTCTGCTGAAGAACTTGATCTTATTGGTGAGTGGAAATCTATATTGGAAAATTATGTTAGAGGTCTGGAATTTGGTCGTATTTGGCTAACTGAACAAATTGATTCCTTAATTTGGACTCATCACAAGTATATTGGACCATTATCTGCTGCTGAAGGTTATTCTTGTATTATTTCAAACAGCTGTTCAGAATTAAATGACAAAGTTCTGAAAATTCTGTGGACTTTGTCTATCCCTCTAAAAATAAAATGTTTTACCTGGTTAATGATATTTCAAAAGATTTTAACTTGGGAACAATTGCAGACTAGAGGATACAATGGACCCAGTCGTTGTATTCTCTGTGAGAATAACCTGGAAGATATACATCACTTATTTTTCTGCTGCCCTTTCTCTATCCGTTTATACTCTTATTTTGAGAAAAAAATCAGATGCTCTTTCCCCATCTACAGTTCTGTACACTCCTATTTGGACTGCTTGTTCTCTAGTATTTCGAAATATGCCCCTTATTTCTACCTGCCACTGTTTATTTTTTGGGGAATCTGGCTCACTAGAAACTTCAGCCTTTTTGAAAATAAAAATCCTTCCCTCTCAGCTTTGATTGCTAGAATTGAAAGCCTGCTAAATACCTTCCCTGTGCCTATGAAAGTTCATAAATATCGCATTATTGGTCCAGACCCACTTAAATGTTTCCCATGCATATTTTTTGATGGTGTTGTAGCAGATTATATTGGAGGATCGTGTTATGTGATTTATATCAATGAATATCATTTTTTCAGTTTTTCCATGGGCTGTGGTAGAAGCTCGAATACTAGAGCAGAATTATTGGCTTGTTGGGCAATTCTAAAAGTCTGCTTTCTGATGGGTATTCCTATGCAGGCAGATGAACTCTCAAAACAAGGCATGAAGATGGATATGGGCCTTGTCTCTTTCTTAGAATCTTTGGATGGATTGATTGTAAATCAAGGATTATTAAATCTCTTTTAGAGTAGCTGAATATCTCTTTTATTTCAGAATTAGTTCCTGCTAATGATAGATTACTTCTTGTTGTTCCATGATGAGTCCTTCCTGCCAGCATGCATTGCTTTGATCTTGTATGTCTGAAGTTCATCTTCGATATATATATGTATATTCTGACCTGTATATCAGGGATGATGAGAAAAGTCTGCTATGATCAGACTTTTTCCTTTTGCTTTGGCTGCGGTTTATATCACTCAGTTGTTGCTGTTGGTATTGGGATCTGGCACTATATTGCAGATTTGTATATGATATATTTGCTGCTCTGTATTGATATCTACTTTGGTAGATGCATGGACTTGGGAACAGGAAATCATCTTCCTGATATTGTAAAATATTTCTTTTGATTCATATGAATAACAAAGACTGGTATTTTTTCCTCTGAAAAAAAGGATATTTCCGATGCAGAAAATACAAAACAAAAATCATTCAAAGGACAACCATACATTATACAAAGTGGACATAATTGAACAAATCGTGTATCATCAGCTGCATTATTGTGGAGTCTTGGAAGTAGTTCTCCTATCTTGTCTGGATACCCTACTCAGATGTCGCATCAGTAGTTTGCAAAGAGATAACGCTTCCTCCTTTTACAGCACTTTGCCTTGGAAAATGCACCGAGTTGATTTTATGCACCAAGACACTGGTGGTTGTTAGTTGCTTTTTATATGTTAAGATTGAAAAGATTTTTTTGAGTATATACTAGATTCATCTTTAAATTCTAGGGAGAAGCGGCTGCCACTGCAATTAACTTGAGTTACCGTGCTTTACAACTTTTTGTTTTCCTATTTTCACTTTTTCAAAACTTGCGACAGATTTTACTGCGTGAAGAAATTACTGCCCAACAGAATTAATGTGCGAGAGTTACCGCGAAAGAGTAACTTCCCAAACTTTTCACCTTGACACACTTTAACTTAGACTTCTACCGGCTTTTACTACCATATGAATTGGTTTCCAACAAATCATGTGCGAACAAGTTTTCACTTGCTCGTAATAAATTTATATATGAAAAACATTTTTACTACAATAACTTAGGATTAAGTGCGACACAACTATATTGTGAATCACTCATAATATCATATAAATAATAAACAAGATATGTCAAAACTCTATGCTTAAATCTAAGAACTTGAGTGAAAAACTAGGAACTTTTACAGAGTGAAATATTCATGGATTCTTGATGTCTTTCACTCATAGTAAATGTAAACAACATTCACTCAAGTAAATATGGAGAAGATGTGCGACTATCTAAAATATTCATTCAACCATAAACTTCAGGATTTATATTTCATATCTGAAATATTCATTCAACCATAAACTTCAGGATTTATATTTCATATGAGGACATAACAAAACTTACAGCCGTAAATACAAACTTGGTAAAAACACAGAAGCTTGAGCTTCAAACTCTTCAGTGAGTTTTCCTTCTTCTTCTTCTTCTTTTTCTTCTTCTTTGCCGTAGTCTGTCTCCTCTCTTCACTATGTGTTCTTAGATTTACAATTTCATCTTTCATATAGAAAAATTTCTGCCGACTAACCATCTTAACATTTAAAGACTGCAATTACTCTCTACCTAGAAACTTAGCTTCAGGAACTAAATTCTATTGACGTATATGCGAGAAATATGAACTCTTTATCTTGTCAGACTCTCTAGCACTTTCTGATCTGCTGAAGACCCTGACAGAGTAGGCTAATTGGATTATGGATCAGAGAGTAATTAATATTTCCAACACTCCCTCTTGATTATGAGCAAATCATAATTTAAAAATAAAATATTACAAAATGTTTTCAGAGCAGAAAACATGCTCTGTTTATGACAGAGTTCACTATACAGAACTTGTCATTCCCAAATAACTTCGGAGATACTGAAATGTATCCATTGCCAATGGTTTTGTAAAGATGTCTGCAAGTTGATCTTCTGACCTGTAAAATTCTAAACAAATTTCTTTATTATACACCAACTCTCTTATGAAATGATACCTTATGTCAATGTGCTTGGTTTTCTTGTGAAACACATGATTCTTTGACAAAACAATGGCTGACTTGTTGTCACAGAAAATAGTTGTTGGTTCTTGCTAGTTTTGTGACAAATCTTTTAACATTCTTCTCATCCAAACGGCTTGACATGAAGCTCCTGTGGTTGCGACATACTCTGCTTCTGTTGAAGATAGAGTTACTATGGGTTGTTTCTTCGAAGCCCATGAAACAACACCTGTACCAAAATGAAATGTGTACCCAGATGTGATTTTCCTATCATATGTGTTTCCTCCATTGTCACTGTCAGTATATCCTATGAGTTTAAAATTTTCTGAAGTTGAATACATTATTCCAAGATCTTTTGTACCACTTACATACCTCGGAATTCTTTTACCTGCTTTCCAATGTGATTCTTTTGGTGACTCCATGAATCTTGAGATCAGAATTACTCCATACATAATGTCTGGTCTTTTCGTTGTTAAATACATAAGGCTTCCAACAAGCCTTTTAAACAGCGTAGGATCTACAGTTGATCCATCATCATCTTTGCTCAATTTTAAACCTGTTATTACTGGTGTTGAGACTGCCTTTCAATTTGACATATTAAATATTTTTAAAACTGTGTTTGCATACTTGGACTATGATATGAAAATACCACTTTTAGATTGATGGACTTCAATGCCCAGAAAGAACTTCATGAGCCCCAAATCAGTCATTTCAAATTCACTTTCCATGATTATTCTAAATTCTTTTATGCCAAAATCACCAGTAGATATTAAATCATCCACATACAGGAAAACAATTAACATGTTACCTTGCTCATTAACTTTGATGTACAGCGTTGGTTCACTTTCACTTCTGTGAAATCCATTCTCAATGAGATAGGAATCAATGCGACTATACGAATCTCTTGGAGCTTGCTTTAAACCATAGAGCGCTTTCTTCATTCTGTACACTTTGTGTTCTTGTCCTGGAACTTCATAGCCTTGTGGATGTTCGACATATACTTCTTCATCCAAATAACCATTCAGAAATGCTGACTTAACATCCATTTGATAAACAAACCATTTGCTTTGTGCGGCAATGGCCAAAACAGTTCTAATTGTATCCATGCGTGCAACTAGTGCGAATGTTTTATTGAAATCTATGCTGGGTTGTTGTGTGAACCCTCTTGCTACCATTCTTTCCTTGTACTTCTACACATTCCCATCAGCATCTTGTTTGTTCTTATAAATCCATTTGACACTGACTACATCTTTATCTTTTGGTACATCAACCAGTTCCCATGTCTGGTTTTCATCAATACATTATATTTCTTCATCCATGGCTTGTGCCCATACTTCTTCTTCAACAGCTTCCTCAAATGTTAGTGGATCATCTATTTGAGAAAATAATGCAAAGAGAGAGAAGGAATTTGGTGTACCAGATTCATATATCTCACGCAGACTTCTTGTCTTCACTGGATCTGTTGATGTCAAACTACTTGATGGAGTCTGTTGTCCTCTTGGTGTGCTTGTCGGTGTAGCTTGAGCTGTGATTTGTGTTGATGTTCCTTGTGCTGAACCATGTCGCGGTGTCATAGGAGTCGACGGTGCTGCGACCGGTTGATTTACTTGTGGTGTTTGAACCACTTCTTCCACCATGTCTTCATGCTCGACATTCGACACAATCTTGACATTCTTCCCGATGGTTCCATCCCATGATTCATTCTCAACGAATTGAACGTCGCGACTAATAATTACTTTCCTTGCGACAGGGTCATACAACTTGTATGCTTTTGTGTCTTCAGAATAGCCAACAAAAATACATTTTTGTCCCTTCTTGTCTAACTTCTTTCTCAGCTTATTTAGCACTATCTGGCACATGAGCATATGCGACACAACCAAAAAATTTTAAATGATAAACACTATGATTCATACCTGTCCATGCTTCTTGAGGAATCTTGTTCTTCACGCTCTTTGTCGGACATCGATTCATAATGTATACGGTAGTTGCGACTGCTTCACCCCAATATTCATTTTGCAAATGCTTGGCTGCGATCATGCTATGTGCCATCTCCATAATGGTTATGTTCTTTCTCTCTGCGATACCATTCTGCTGAGGTGTATACCGCGCAGTGAATTCCTTCTGTATGCCATGAGTTTTATAGAAATTTAGAAATTCATTTGAAACGTATTCACCACCTCTATCTGTTCTTAAGATTTTTATGCGATGTCCACTCTGGTTCTCCACGAGTGCCTTGAAATGCTGAAAACAACTAAATGCATCAGATTTATGTTTCAAAAAATATACCCATGTTTTTCTTGAGTAGTCATTAATAAAAGTAAGAAAATACTTGCAGCCACCAATGGACGTTGTCTACATTGGACCAAAAATATCAGAGTGCACAATCTCAGGTGGTGTGCATGCTTTGTATGACTTTCCAACTGGAAAAGTCTCTCTATGCTGCTTGCCAAAGATGCAACCTTCACAAACTTTGTCTGGTTTGTCGATCAATGGAAATCCTTTTACCATATTCTTTGTGTGCAACAACTTCAGTCCACCAAAACTCAGATGTCCAAATCTGAAATGACATAGCCAGAAACCATCCTGAACTTCTGTTTGAAATGTAGCATGAAAATCAGCGCTGTCTTTTTCTTTCTTGTTGCAGTACACGACTTCTTCTTTACTTTCTACCTTGAATGCGGTTTCTGTATTGTCTAGAACTATCCTCAATGGAAACAAGTGATTGCTTGTCATTGGCACTCTTGCTATCAGCTGATTACTTGGACATACATTTTTAATCACACAGTGATTATCTTCCATGTAAACTCTGTAACCTTTCTGTATCAGCTGTCCAATACCTAGTAAATTATGCTTCAGAACTTCTACATGGTAAACATCAGGCATATACTTATGCTCCCCCAGTTTGGTTAAAATATTGACAGTACCTTTTCCCAAAACAATGACTTGGACATTATTTCCAAGTGTAACATCAGTTTGAACTGAATTATCTAGACTAGAAAATAAATTTAAATTACCAATCATATGATTGTTGCAGCCTAAATCTAAATATCATATGTCAGATGGACTTTCTTGGATGGTATTGCATTCAACTGGGGATGCGCATGCCATCAAAATTACGCTTGATGAATTGCTAGTGTTCGTCGATTGATTCTGGCTTTGCTTTCCTTGGTCATATTTCTTCTTCCTGCATTCATATGCATAGTGACCAAATTTCTACAGTAATGACATTGAATCTTTGATTTATCAAACATGTGACCACTTGGTTGACTTGTGTTCTGGTTCTGTCCTCTACCAGCAACATCTACAAAACTACTGTTGCGTCCTCCTCTTGAGAAGTTTCTTCCTCTGTCTCTGAAATTATTTCTACCCCTGCCTCTTCCATGGCTCATAGATGACTGTGCTGCGAATGCACCTTCCAATGATGTTTGAGTTCTGCTGAGCCTGTGTTCATGATTGATGAGTGAACCTTGCATCTCATCAATAGTAAACATTGTCATGTATGTGTGTTCTTCCAAGGTTACAACCAAGTTTTCAAAGATTGGAGGAAGACTTCTGAGAATTTTTTCAACCACCCTTTGGTCTGTTATGGTTTCTCCATGATATTTCAGTTGATTTATCAAACCAACAACTCTGGTATAAAATGCATCCACTAACTCTGAATCTTTCATGGACAGAGATTCAAAATCTCTTCTCAAAATTTGTAGCTTTGAAGTCTTTACCTTATCCAAACCTTGATAAGTTGTCCCTAATGTGTCCCATGCCTACTTTGCGGTAATTGATGTTGCTACTCTTGGGAGTATGCTTTCATGCATGGCTTGATGTATGAAGAACAAATATTTTCCATCTTTCTTCCTTCGTTCCCACAGGATATCTTTCTCAGCTTGTGAGAGATTATTATATGTCATTTGATCTGTTGGTTCTGCATAACCATTCTGGACAATATCCGAAACATCTTGACCTCTAAACAAAGCCTTTATTGTTAGAGACCAATATTCATAATTCTTTCCTGTAAAAATTGGAGTTTGTAAACTTGACATATTTGAACCGGAAGTAGAAGCCATTTGAACTTTAACTTTCCTTAGAAATTACTCTGATACCAGATCTCGGGAGAAACAGTGGTCGCGGAAATTAACTTGAGTTACTTGAGTTACCGCGCAGCACAACCTTTTGTTTTCCCCTTTTCACTTTTTCAAAACTTGCGACGGATTTTACTGCGCAACAGAATTACTGTGCGAGAGTTACCGCGAAAGAGTAACTGCGTGAAATTTTCACCTTAACACACTTTAACTTAGACTTCTACCAGATTTTATTGCGATATGAATTGGTTGTGAACAACTCATGTGCGAACAAGTTTTCACTTCCGCTCAATAACTTTATATTTCCTGGTCGAAGGACTTAGGAATATGAAAAACACTTTTACTGTGATAACCTAGGATTAACTGTGACACAACTATATTGTGAATCACTCACGATATCATATAAATAATAAACAAGATGTGTCAAACCTCTGCGTGTAAATCTAGGAACTTGCGTGAAAAACTAGGAACTTTTACACAGTGAAATATTCATGAATTCTTGATGTCTTTCACTCACAGTAAATGTAAACAACATTCACTCACGTAAATATGGAGAAGATGTGCGGCTATCTAAAATATTCATTCAACCATAAACCTAAGGATTTATATTTCATATGACGACATAATAAAACTTACAGTCGTAAATACAAACTTGGTAAAAACACAAAAGCTTGAGCTTCAAACTCTTAAGTGATTTTTTCTTCTTCTTCTTCTTCTTCTTCTTCACCGCAGTCTGTCTCCTCTCTTCACTGTGTGTTCTTAGATTTACAATTTCATCCTTCATATAGAAAAATTTATGTCGATTAACTATCTTAACATTTAAAGACTACAATTACTCTCTACCTAGAAACTTAGCTTTAGCAACTAAATTCTATTGACTTATATGCGAGAAATGTGAACTCTGTATCTTGTCAGACTCTCTGGCACTTTCTGAACTGCTACAGACCCTGACAGAGTCGGCTGATTGGATTATGGATCACCGAGTAATTAATATTTCCAACATAAATATGGATTTATCAAGCATTGATTGGCTAGAAGAGGCCCATTCTATAGTCTAGTAGAAGAGATGGGTAAGTCTTTCCGTGCTCAACCTAGGGCTGACACTTGTCCTTTATAAAAAATAACATGTCAAGTCAATTTAGATTTAAAATATTTTTTAGAACCACATATATAAGAGTACAAATTAAAACCATAAACATTATGTTCACATTTTCTCAACATTTCCACTTTAAAAATTGGGTCTATAGTTCTAGAGATTTGATCCCTTTCAGGGCTAGTCAGATCCTTTTTAAGATGAATCTATGCTGGTAGGGATCCATTTTCTTGATAAGTCTGGACTTAACATGAATCTATGCTCCTTTTATTTTTTATTTAATAGGCTGATATGGATTTTCTTAACTACTCTTCATTTGGTTTTAATTTTTTATTTGATGACCATGAATTCTTTTAAATACTTTTTATTTTTATTAATGTATTAAGTGACAACATCACCCCCATACTTTGTTGTAGAGCATCTAGCTCTCCTTTGTGCAATTACCAAGTAGAATAAACTCAAAAAAAAACACAATGCACTTAATAGGTTGTCCCTGTAGTTCAGATATGGTATTTCTACAGGTGTTGTAGAGCTGAGACACTTGTTAGCGTTGTTGGCAGATTGTTCTCTATATGTTAACATGAAAAGACTCCTTCACTATATACCAGCATAGATCTATTTTAAACCCTGATCTATCAAGCACCCATAGGGATCCAATTTCTATAGGGATCTCATTTGTTGAGGTGTATTCTTTTTCATCTTAAGATTTTACATTAAAAATGTGCTTGATGGATATCATCTTAAGATGAATTTTTTATTGATTAGGATGATATAGGTTTTTTTAACTACTTTTCATTTGGTTTTAACTTTTTATTTTATGAGTCATTCTTTTAAATACTTTTTTTGTTTTTATTCATTTAAAGTTATGTTAAGTGACATCGTCTCCTCTATACTGGGCTGTACAGTGACTTGATTCCCCTCACTACAATTACCGAGTAAAAGAAATGCAAAAAAAGCATACACAACACTTAATATGTTGCTGGAGTATTTCATATATGGTATTTCCAGTGGTGTTGCAGAGCGAGAGACACTTGTTAAAGTATTTTGGAGAGGATTTGTACGCATGTTACAAGATTGATTTTATAAGAGATGGCAATGGCGTATAAGTGCAAAATCAAGAGTTCTGACAGTCAAATAGCCAGTTCGTGGTCTAAAGTTTTTGAAAAGTGCAATAACCAGGCAAACTTAGATGGAGTACAAACTTTGTATCTGTTTTAGAAGGTGATTAAGCAACACGTCTTGATGTACTCCATTTGGCTATAGGTCTGGACGGTGACTATATTGATGTGGAGCTCTAGGTTGCAATTGATTTCATAAAAATCACGGGAGATAAGAAATCAATAGTTTGTACGATCATGTTTTCAAATCAAATTTCCAAAGTACTCCCCCACTTGAGGAACTTGGTCATCTTACTGCAAGATTATGTCTGACATTGTAAAATTTATGACAAGTGTTATTAATATTTTTTTAATCAAGGAAACTAGCAACATTCCAGGAATATATCTAACAGTTAGTAAGTCATATATATTAGAGGTGGACAGTCTGTTGGGGCGCATATTCCACATAGGGTAACTCCGCGGTTAGTTAGGAAATTTGTAAGCGGAGCTATGGGTCAAAATAGTCTTAGGGGTGTCGGGGTAAGT
>LPNX010639444.1:0-50949 GCA_001517045.1 Pseudotsuga menziesii
CAGTTCAGCTTCAGATCTGCATTGATTGACTCTCCATCAGCTGATTTGATCTGTCTCCTTGGGATTTGCGCCCCCCTGGGCTGGATCTCCTGGTTTTTGTATATATCAAAGCATAAGCAGCCTCTTCCAAGCTAGTTAGAGTTGGATTGAAGGGCTTGCTATTGTAATATTGTTGTAATCTTTTGATTGTTGGAATAAAGAAGCTTTGGAGGCCAAATGGTGTAATGCTCTCATGTGTGTGGATTAAGCATTGTCTTACGGCTATTGATGTTGCCGACTTTTCTCTCAATTTCTGCATCTGAACCCTGTTTGGCTTGAACGATTTAGCTGAATCAATAGGAGTATAGTTGGGCAAGTAAGGTTACTTGTTTTTCTTATATCTCATAGCATATATGTTAGAAGATCTAGATTATACATGTTTGATAAGTTTATTTGCATGTAATTCTTGTCTCTTTTTCATATATATATCCAGATCTCATGAGGTTTCGTGCAGGATTGTGTGTTTAGCTTTCAGGTAGCAAGTATTGGACGAGCTGTGGATCTACTTTGACTCCACTGTACATCCAAAAGCTTTGTGAAGACATTGCCCCTCTGTATTCCATTAACAAGTTTCCATTGCAGGTCTGCTTCAGCAACAAGCACTTCTTTTCTCCTTTTCCTCCAAAATCTTAAATTTTCTTCAAACTAGTTACTATTAAGGAATCTTATTGCTCAAATCTGTCTCATTAAGAAAATTACATATAGATCTAGCTAGTAAGAACCTCTCTTAAGTTTAGATCTCAGTTCCGTTTTGCATATAAAGTTATATTTCAAGAGATCTAGCTGAAATTATCCTCTTTTTTGCAAGCATTTTAAATAAAATTTGTAGCTTGCTTTTAAGGTAGTTTCTTTTGTTGTACTTTAAAGTTTCATATTCTGCAATAAAAGTGCACATCTCATTGGCTGCTTAAACAACAAGCCACGATCCCAAGGAAAGCTTCCTTGGTTCCTTTGTGCAAAACTAGATTACCCCAACTTAACAAAATTTTACTTAGTTTCTTTTGGTAACTAGTGTAGTGACCCAAAACACTTTCAAAGTGTGTTTGGGCACATTTGATTTTGATTGCTCCTTGTTTTTTAGCAGGTCTAACAAAAAAGAGAAGGAGACTCTGCCCAATATCCGACCCTTGGATGAACTAGAGCTTCCCAGAAGCTTTCCCCACCATTGTGTTTTAATTCTAGCTTGTTACAAGCTTGTTGTAAGCTTTTGGATCCCAGATAACAAGGACCAAAGTGCATCAATTTTAATTTGTTGATATTGTAAATCGCTGCTAATAAAAAGAAAAGGTCCTTTCGAATAGGCTCTTTCACCATTCCCCCTGGGGCGATTTGTGTCCGTGTTTCTTTTTTGATTTTCTTTCCTTTTTTTTGCAAACTAGCGTAGTTCTAATCTGCAGGGTAGTATACTTTGATTTATTATCATTTTCATATTCCATATTTGAGATTTCAAAGTAATCTTAATAATTATCCCATGACTTCCCGATTGACCCGAAAGGGGAAAGAGATGCATGGTAGGACTAATTAGAAAACCGGAATTGTGTATATGTGTTTTCCTTTTCATCATTTGTTTCATCAGCTATTATAAAATTAACCCCTCCTTGATTCCTCGATTGAGATCCACTTGGATCGAAAGAGGTTCTTGGAGGGTTTTCTTTTTAACAAGAACACCCATCTCAAAATTTACTAAAATTGACAAGACTCCGGTGTGTATGCTCTGCACTTGGCTGCGGTTTGTCCGATCAGTCAAGCTGTATCAAAAGCATTTGAGTGACTAGAATAATTAGGATTCACTCTCCCAAATTGACAAACTATCAAGTGAAAATCCAACACCTAGATCAAACCATTACGGTGGCAAAATACTCAAAGGAAGCGGGAACTCTTGAAAAGTGACCTCGGGGCACCGATCTCTGTCACACCCTAACGGGTGCGTTATGAACAATAGCCCCAGAGACTCCATTCAGCCCACGTATTCCTTACGGGTAGCCGTGAAGGTTTAGTTTTGGACATACTCCAAGTACTCTCGGGTATATCTGGAGGCCACCCCTTCGCCTAATTTTAATCAACTCATATTTCACATTAACTTAAAACGTACCAAGAGGCAATTGCAAAACATTCACTCCAAGCACATGCAAGTACATTGATTATCTTTTGACTCCATTTTAAGGCACTGGTTATTTTCTTGCTATATATATATATATTGTGTCTTAGCATTGTGCTTTTGTGCGCTCATTTTGTATCTTGTCATCTATGGTTGTTTATGGTTAAATTTGAAACTCGTAAGTAATTCATTCAGTTTAACATCACCATACTAAGTAATTATCCTTAGTTACTTAATAGGGTCTACCCCCCTTAGCTTCGTTGGGAGTTGAGCCTAAACGGAGGAGTCAAGAACAAGGTGACAGCCTTGACTCGAGACTTGCCCCCAAGGACACACCGAGTGGCTTGAAGATTTCTGCCACGTGACCCAGGTGTACGAGAGGCGGTAACACTTGGTAGGATGGAATGATCTGCAAAACAACAACTCATAGACTTGCCAAACAAAGGATTAGATCATGTATTGTTCACAAATTGAAATAAAAAAGCAGCATTGAATATAATTGAATAAAACAATGCTCTTTTTCGATCTCTAAAAGTAAATCAATAAACAGATAAATTGAAACTACAAATACCTGTTTTTATGTGCTTGCAAAAATCCTTTTAAAGCATAGATTCTTAATTCCAAATTGACAAAGAAAGAGAAAACTAAAATAACATCACCTCATCCATCAAGTACAAGCATCCACAATATCACACCACATGAGCCTCCAAAGCCTTTCTTTTTATTCCAATGGTTTCATGAAAGCAACAAGCATTTACAAAGTTTCACCAGAGGTTTTCTGGAAAAATTATCCATCCTGAAAAGGGAGAAGAGACCTCTTATTTATAACAAAAACCAAGCCCTAAGGGGGAATTGATGAACTTAGGATCAAGTCGGAGTTAACTGAGTTGAAGTGAGCTTGAACTGAGTTGAAACTGCTAACACATCAATCAATCACCCCAAAATCCACCCACCAAGATCTATCGGCTTCCTTCACTCATGCGTGAGCTCCAAGGTAGGTGAGGAGGTGGGTGAGGTCACCACAATCCTCACGCAATTGTACGGCTCCTCTAAAATGGTTGACGTCACCATAATTATTTGAGATAAATCGTGGCCTCTCTTTTGCATATGATATACCATTGTTTTTTTTATGTGTAGGGGGTCCACATATAATACCATCTCACCCTCCATACACCACACGTGATCTTCACAAATAGCGTGTGTCTTAATCTTACCTTCACGTCATCCATTCGCTAGCCATATCTTGGACCAAGGGTATAGCATTAAAAAATGATTTCATAACATGGAGGGGGTCCACCCCATCCTACTCACCTTATTTTCCAATAGCGCGAGTGTTTTCCTCACCCTCACGTCACTTCTACTCTTAAATTAAATCGTAACCACCTCTTTAATCCAAAGTTTGGTTTGGAATTATGCCATTACATCATGAAGTGGATCGAATGGCATAAGGGACCCACCTCCATGTCTCCCCCACCTTTAAAATATAAAATTTTTGACTTTCCGAATATTTGGACTTAGTGCATTTTATCCAAATTTAGCATTAGAATGCCACTATGATGCTCAGTTAGCCGAATGATGTCTTTCGGGATGCTTCAGCTGTCCTAAACATAGTGAAATTGGCCTCTGGGGTTAAGATGCTGCTCCGGGCTTGAAAATGAGCCCAACCACACCAAAAACGGACTCCGGATCATACTTTTTTTTACATTTTGAATTTTTCAATTTAAACCATTAAAAAATGGCTTAGAAAACGGAAAACAATTATTTTTTCTCAGAATCAAACGAAACTCTAGGGGGACCTAGTACATGTTCATACGACTGAATCAAAATGCCTAGCATGTTGAAAAACACTGACATGAAGGCTCTAATAACTTCCTAAGGCCGAAACACCAAGACAACTACCCCAACTTTGGAGGTGTGAGTGAAAAACTCAGAAATTATTAGTCGTTTGTTCAACAACCAATAATAACCAAGGGAAAAAACACTCTGGGCTAGTCGGCTTGATGCTTAAGTTCGGGAAGCCGAGCCTTTTATAAAAAATTAAATGCTAGGACAATTTTTACAATTTCCCCTAGGGGTATGAACATGTATTTACAAAAAATAAAAAGTTTAGCCAAAAACTGGCTAACTCTGGAGCATACTAAACTTCTGAACTCTGGAGATGAGCAGTCATCATGCTCAATAACTGGTGGCTCAATAGGAAGTTCAACTATTGTACAAAATAGTTGGTAATAGTCTCAATGCTGCAAATAGATGGTCCAAATAATGCAAGTGATTCTCCTTGGTTTGGTTGAATACAAGTATGTCATTCATTCATACAATCATAAATGAGTCAAGATACAGTCTTAACCTTTCCTTCACCATCCTCATGAACGTCATAAGGACATTAGTAAGGCTGACCACATCATTGGCCATTCAAACAACCATTATCACATCTTGAAGGTTGTGTTCCATGTATCTTTTGTCTTGATAAAGTTTTGATTATAACTGGACTTTAGGTCACTCTTATTGAAGTATTTTGTTGCTTGATGCAGATCTAAAAGGTTGTTGATGTGATGGTGATTCTATTTAAGAGTTGATAGTCCATGCACATTCTCCATGTTCCATCCTTTTATGGAACCAGAAGAATAATGAATCCACAAGGTGATAAGTTGGGTTGAATATTGGCCTTACCAACAATTTCCAAATTTTCCTTTTAATCTCATTTTCCAACAATGAAGTATTACACAATTCCTCATTCATTTGAACAAATCCTTGTTGCATATCAATTGAGTGTTGAATTCCATGGCTAAAGGGCATTCCACATAGTCACTAGAATACATTGGAATAGCACTGCAATAGTTTGTCCAAATACCATTGTTCTTTGGAGTTCTCTTGGCATGCTGGATTTGTGTGTGATGAGGCTTGTAGTTCCATTCTCTCCTCTTTCTTTGGTTGCATTGTCACACGACTACTAAAGTGAACTGTCCTAAGGCTTTGTGCTTCAATAATTGAAAGAAGTGTTAAGGGTGTGGATATTTCTATGCTGTCACTAAATAGGCTTGGCCATTCTTGAGAAGTCTATATTGGTTGAAGTGTCATTTGTAGATTGCATCGTGATCCACAATATGGATTACTGAAAATAAATTTAGATAGACCCAAAAGTATAATGTCGAAATCCACTTCATCTATGTAGTCTATGAAGATGGCAATCTTCATTTTGAATTTGCACTATATGCACAAATTCTTGTTTCTTCCAGGCGAACCCAAGGAGTAGGGTTCAGGATGTGTGATTGTATGTAAACCAGCATAGAACCATCCTAAATGCAAATCTATCAAGCACTGAGAGGCATCCAATTTCTTGAGGTGTTATTTTTTAATGACATTTTATTTAGATTTATATTTTTATTTTATGAGCGAATATGGATTTTTAAAATTATTTTTTATTCGCTTTTCTTTCATTTTATTTTATGAGCCGACATAAAAAATTAATTACTTTTTATTTTTGGTAGATAACGTGAGTTTGTTACGTGTAATGTTACACATCTCTCCCATACTGGGTTGTAAGCACCTCGCTACTATCGGTGCACATAACATTAGTTCGTTACTTGTAACGTTACACATCTCCCCCATACTGGGTTGTAAGCACCTCGCTACTCGGTGCAATTATGCTTCTTTAGTACTTCTTCTTGATAAGGTCTCACTAGTTTATAGTGTTAGCTTGGTGGCCATAGCTTCTTCTTAATCTAGATCTTAATGGAGAATAACCATTCAGATACATGACCATTTCTTGCACTCCGCACAACTAGGAAGCATGACCATCAACTATTCTTTCTTTTATAACGTTTGTCTTTCCTTTATTGGAATTAGCACCAACAACACTATTAGGGTTCCTCCAATTATTCTTAGGCTCTCCTAATTTTTCCTGTTGACAAGTATCTCCAAGAGTGAAGATGCCAAATGAAACAACAGAATCGTTTCTTAAGGAAATAACCAGCACAAATAAGCCAGATTACAATAATTGATGAATAATAAAATATTTGATTGATAAGATAACAGATATATTTTACAATTACATTGACTTGGGCTTTATAAGCCATTTTGCGCTTTTTCAATATAAGTCATGTCTTTTGACTTTTCATAATTATTTAATTAATTATTTCTTATTTAATAATTAATAATTATTAATATTAATTTATGTTATGTTATATAATTTAATTTTTTTTTATAACATTGCCTTCCCCTTAGAGAAACTTTGTCCTCAAAGCTTAGAGAAGACCAGGCTTACGTCTGATCTCTTGTTTGTAATGACATCTTCTCGATCTTTGTGTAGTAATTGCGGCACTTGATGAAATG
Source organism: Pseudotsuga menziesii (assembly GCA_001517045.1). Taxonomy (NCBI): domain Eukaryota; kingdom Viridiplantae; phylum Streptophyta; class Pinopsida; order Pinales; family Pinaceae; genus Pseudotsuga; species Pseudotsuga menziesii. The sequence continues at coordinate 6,470 of LPNX010639444.1, forward strand.
AAACCATATGAGTTACGGATTCCCAAGAAAAATTGCCTCATCGTTTGTGAAATCATCCATCTGAGATCTATCTTTATTGGAGTTGTTTGTTGACCACTTTGTTGGATGGAACTTCTCGTTTTTTGCTTAGCTTGTTCATTTTGGGTTCTTTCTCTTCTGAAATCATATCTCCTCTGTTTGTGTTCATTTTGACCCTGTCGTTGGTCAAAATGGTTTTTGTAATTTGTGTGTTGATAAGAAGTTCTTGTTGTTTGTTTTTCTGCTGGATTGATTTCCTTTTGTGTTAATATTCCATATGCTAAGCTAGATTATCAACATTTCATTTTAATTTCATAACAAAAGCATATTGACAAGATCACTGAAAGAAACAGTATCACAAGAACAACACAAATTTATCCTGGGAAAAACCCAGCAAAAGCTTCCTCAATATAGTTTCCCCAAAAGATAAAAGGTAAAACCCAAAAGACTGATCCTCCTCCTTCTCCAGCTACAACTCTTTCTCTCTCTCTCTCTCTCTCTTATGCACTACACAAGTGAGTGTGTGTGTCTCAAATGAGGAGCACCTCCCTCTATTTATATTCTTTCGTTCACTTAATATTTGACTTAGTTATGTAGGCTCGAGTAATCCTAACTCAGTTATGTAGGTTTGAGTAACCACAACTAGGGTACTAATTACCCGACTTACAACGGAGGGGACTTCCTCATGACTTCTAGTAATTCTCCCGATAGGAACATTAGGGTACAAAGGAATACAAGTGATTCTCCCGATAGGAGCATTAGGGACCACTAAAATATATATAGAATATTCTTCGAAGTTACAATAATTCAACACTCCCCCTTAACAAGAAGGGTATTCTACAACAACATGATTAACAATAGTAGGAGAGAGAGATCATCATCAACATCATTAGGGTGACACATCTATAAATCATTGGAATCTTTTTATCATCTTCAACATATAGTCTTCATCTTCAATCGTCAGCAACAACAACACTTTGACTGCTCGATCGACAACATTATTTCGATCAGCAACATCATCATCTGAACTTTCGATCAGCATCATCATCATCATACTCTGAGCTTTCGAATCATCATCATCATCATACTCTGAACTTTCGATCAACATCATCATCATCATCATATTCTGAACTTTTGATCAGCAACATCATCATCATCACATTCTGATCTTTCGATCAGCAATCATCATCATCATCATACTTTGCTCTTTCGATCAGCAACATCATCATTATCGCATTCTGATCTTTCGTTCAGTAACATCGTCATCATCGCATTCTGATCTTTCGATCAGTAACATCATCATCATCACACTTTGATCTTTCGATCAGGAACATCATCATCATCCACAACAACCTGCAATCCACAATACGAAGACGAAAGTCTTCGGATCACTTTTGGACTTAAGGTCGAGGGATGATGCAATCCCACCACATTCTCGACAACTGAAGTTAACGAATTCAATTACGGGATTATCACTCCCTATCACTTCAGGACTAAGTCCAAGGATGATGCAATCCTATCATGTTCTCGAGTACCCAAGTCACTGAATCCATTTTGAACAAAAGTTCAAGGATGATACAATCCTACCACGTTCTTGAGTACCGAAGTCGACCGATCCATTCTGAACAAAAGTTCAAGGATGATACAATCCTACCACGTTCTCGAGTACCAAAGTCATCGGATCCATTCTGAACAAAAGTTCAAGGATGATACAATCCTACCACGTTCTCGAGTACCGAAGTCATCGGATCCATTCTGAACAAAAGTTCAAGGATGATACAATCCTACCACGTTCTCGAGTACCGAAGTCACTGGATCCATTCTGAACATAAGTTTAAGGATGATACAATCCTATCAAGTTCTCGAGAACCGAAGTCACCGGATCCATTCTGAACCGAAGTTTAGGGATGATACAATCCCACCACATTCTCGAGGATTGAAGTCATCGGATCCGTTCTGGACAGATGTCCCGGGATGATACAATCCCTCTTTATTCTCGAGGACCGAAGTCGCCAGATCACTTTAGGACAAGTGTCCAAGGATGATACAATTTCACTGCAACATCACTGCTACCCCTTTCTAGGAAGGTCTTTCCGAACAACACCAAGCTTGTCTCGAAAGTATTCGAACTTTACCCAGGACAGAGGCTTTATGAACACATCAACAACTTGTTCATCAGTACTCACATACTGGAGCTTTATGGCTCCCTTCTGCATCATGTCTCAAATGTAGAAATACCAGATTTCTATGTGCTTTGATCTATCGTGGAACACTGGGTTCTCTGTCATCTTTATATAGCTTTGGTTATCACATAGAATCACGGTAGTATCCAACTCTAGGTTGAATAAACCTGACATCAGCTTCCGAAGCCATATGGCTTCACAACTAGCAGGGCAAGTTGCTATATATTTTGCTTCAGCCGTGCTAAGAGCAACACTGGACTATTTCCTGCTAAACCATGAAATCATAGCAGATCCCAGATTATAACATCCACCTGATGTGCTTTTCCTGTCTGATACACTTCCAGCCCAATCTGCATCCATATAGCCATATAATCTATACTCATGGCTTCCATCATAGTATAGACCAAAGTCTATAGTCCCTTTTAGATATCTCATCACATGTTTTGCAGCTATCAGGTGAACACGTCTAGGTTGAACTAGATATTGACTTAAGGTGTTCACAGCAAAACAAATGTCTGGTCTGGTATTTGTTAGATACATCAATGACCCAATAATCTGTCTGTATTGAGTCACATCCACTAACTCTGATGAGTCGTCAGCTAACAACTTCAGGTTGGAATCCATGGGTGTGGCCATGGCTTTGCATTCCAACATATCGAATATTTTCAATATCTCTACTGCATACTTTCCCTGGTTGAGAAAGATTCTTTCTGAACTTTGCCATACTTCCAGACCTAGGAAATAATGCATTAACCCAAGGTCTTTCATCTCAAATTCTTCAGCGAGTTTCTTCTTGCTTTCCACAATCTGTTTCTCATTTCCTGTCAGAAATAAATCATCCACATATAGTAATAGTATGACAGGTTCATCTTCTATAACCTTGTAGTAAAGGTTAGGATCGACTTTACTCTTGGTAAAGTCCAAGCTCGTTAGGAAACTATCTATCCTTCCATACCAAGCTCTAGGAGCTTGCTTCAAGCCATACAAGGCCTTCTTCAGTTTGCATACGTGAGTCCTTCTGTCTTCAACTTCAAATCCTTGTGGTTGTTCTATGTATACTTCTTCTTCAATCACACCATTCAGGAAGGCTATCTTCACATCCATCTGGTGTAAGTCCCACTTCATCATGGATGCAAGTGCCATGATAGTTCTAATCGAAGTATACCATGCTACTGGAGCAAATGTCTCTTCATAATCAATTCCCTCTTTCTGAGAGAAACCTTTGGCCACAAATCTTGCTTTATACTTCTCGATACTTCCGTCAGCTGCATGTTTTATCTTGTAGATCCATTTGGAGGATACTACACTCTTTCCTTTTGGTTTGGGAACTATATCCCATACATCATTCTTCATTATTGACTGGTATTCTTCAGTCATTGCTTCTACCCATTCTTTCTTCTGTACCGCTTCTTCATAGTTTGTAGGTTCTTGATCCACCAAATTACACATCAAAGCCACATAGCTGGAAAATGGCTTGGGCTTCTTGCTTATCCTTGTGGAGCCTTCAGGATCTCCATATCTTTCTGCTTCATGTATAATTTCTCTAGTCCAAGCATCCTTTCTCTTTCGTGACATCTCCATCGTAGGAGGTTCTTGTGGTTCTGTCATATCATGCTCTTTAGATACTTCATCTTCAGGGAGGGATGTAGTCTCTACATTTCTGGGAGGTACATCTTCCTCATATACTTCTTCATTTTGACATTTTCTGAATCTCTTGAGAGCTGCTTCTTCATCAAATTTTACATCTCTACTGATTTCCATGTGATGGAATCCAGGAATGTAAATTTTGAATGCCTTGGACACTTCATAGTATCCAACAAATATTCCCTTCTTTCTAGAAGGGTCCAACTTGGTTCCTTTCTCTTTTGGTGTATGAACATATACTGGACAACCAAATATCTTGAGGTGACTTACCTCGGGCTTCTTTCCCGTGAACATCTCTTCTGGAGTCTTGAATCCAAGAGCACTGCGAGATATTCTATTATGTACGTAGACAACAGTTCTTGCTGCTTCTGCCCATAGATGCATTGGAAGATCTTGATCATATATCATTGTCTTCACTGCCTCCATGATGGTTCTATTCTTTCTTTCCGCAACACCATTCTGTTGAGGATTGTAGGGAGTGGTTAGTTCCCTCTTGATTCCGGCATCTTTATAGAAGGCTTCAAACTCTTTTGAAGTATATTCTCCACCATTGTTTGATTAAAGTGTGTTGATTCTCTTGTCTAAAAGATACTCTATCAAGGCTTTGAATTCCTTGAATTTCTCAAACACTTTGCTCTTTGCTTTCAAGAAGTAGATCCATGTCTTTCTTGAATAGTCATCATTAAAGGTAATATAATATTCGAAACCACTTAAAGATGTGGAGGACATTGGACCACACACATCTGAATGAATCAATTCCAACGTACGTTTTGTTTTTGTTTCACTCTTCGGGAATGGATTCTTGCTGTTCTTTCCTTTCGCACATCCTTTGCAAATGCCTTCATATTCGATCTTCATGTTTGGTAATCCCGTCACTACTTTGTTCACATGAGGTTGTGCTTTGTAATTGATGTGAGCAAGCCTTCTATGCCATAGTTCACTAGGATTAGTGGACTCATGAACAAGGGTTGTTTCTGAATGTCCCTTGAGTTTATACAGGCCTCCTTCTTCACCACTGATAGCTGCATCTTCAATATTCTTCCCTTTGGGCCACATGAGTACTTGGCCATCTATGAATGCAACTCTGAATCCTTTCTTATCTAAAGATGAGATAGAAAGTAAATTCTTTTTTAGACCTGGTACATATAGTACTTCTTTCATCTTCAGGGGATTTCCTGAATCAAGCTTGTAGCTTGTTTCCCCAATTCCTTTGATTGGATATTGATAGTCATCTCCTAGAGATACTTTCTGAGGAGAGTTTTTTTCTTCAAGTCTTGACAGAGTTTCCTTTTGTCTCGTCATGTGCTTTGAAGCACCACTATCAATAAGCCAAGTATCTTCTCCAGGTGTTATAGAATCGGAGAGTGCAGAGAATAGAACATACTCTTCTGCATCTTCTTCTCTTGCTTGCTTACTTGGAGGTCCTTCCCCTTCTTCTTCTTCGTCCTCATCTTCAGCTAGGTGAGCATGATGTCTTTTGTTGTTGTTGATCCTCTTCTTATATTCTTGTTTCTTCATAGGACAATTTCCGGCAATGTGTCCTATCTTATCATAATGAAAACATTGAAAGCCGGAGTAGTCCCTATCGGGGAGACTTTCTTTTGTCTTCTAGAACTTCCTGGGAGGTTGATACTCCCTCTTGTTTTCCTTCTTGAAGTTGGGTTGACTTCTTCTTCTCTTGGTATGAGTGGCTAGGGCTTGATCATCTTCCTTTAGTAGGGCTTCTCTATTTGTCACTCTAGTCTCCTCTTGAATACAATCTTCCCATACAACATCAAACTTTATGCTTTCCTTCCTGGCACACATCATCTGGATGAATGACTCCCAGGGTCTAGTGAGACCATTGAGAGTAGTCATAACCATCTCGTCTTCATCAAGTTTGTCTCCAATCTCTTCTAGTTGTTCTTTGATCTGAGAGACCCTTGTGAAGTAGTCTTGGATGGATTCTCCATGACTCATCTTGGTGCTCTTCAGTTGAGCTCTTAGATTCATCTTTCTGTCGATTATTCAACCCTCATACATTCTGGATAGGGAATCATACATTTCTTTCAGAGTCTTCTTGGATGACACTTGAGGGATCAAGTGATCTTTGATAGAGTCAGCATTAATCCTTTGTGCCCTAATCATATCCTTCTTGTGCTTCTCCTTAGCTTCATCTTCTTCAGGCTCTGTAGCTTCCTCTTTGATATACTTATCAAGATCATTATCTTGGAGAATGAGGCCAATCTTGTATTTCCATGCTCAAAAATTCTCTATGCCTTCTAGCTTGTCCTCAAGCTTAGTGCTTGGGGCCATCTTGTCAGAAAATCACAAAAAAATTGAAATTCTGCGGAATGAGAAATTGAACTTACCAGGAGATGCGATTGACTGAGGCGAGTTAATTGGTGTGCTTGGTTTTTGGAGATCTCAAGTCTTCACCTTCCAAATCTGACTTGTGAGATTCAGCACTGCAGCTTCTAGCTGTTTTCTGGTGCAGCTGTTAAACTAGGGTTTGACTTTCCTGATACTCGCTCACCCAAAAACCTTGATTCCAAGCTCAATAGATGCGCTCTGGGAGGGCGCAACTTTCCATGCAATCAGTTTTCCAAAATTCAAAATTTTTCCTGAAACCCTAATTTCTTGTTGAGGAGAGAGAGGGATTTTTCTCTTGTGAAAGTTGTCCTATTTAGGTTAGCTCTGATACCATGTTAAAATTCCATATGCTAAGCTAGATTATCAACATTTCATTTCAATTTCATAACAAAAGCATATAGACAGGATCATTGAAAGAAACAGTATCACAAGAACAACACAGATTTATCCTAGGAAGACCCTAATGGGAAAAACCCAGCAAAAGTTTCCTCAATATAGATGCCCCAAAAGAGAAAAGGTAAAACCCAAAAGACTGATCCTCCTCCTTCTCCAGCTACAACTCTTTTTCTCTCTCTCTTATGCGCTACAGAAGTGAGTGTGGGTGTCTCAAATGAGGAGTGCCTCCCTCTATTTATATTTTTTCGTTCACTTAATATTTGACTTAGTTATGTAGGCTCGAGTAATCCTAACTCAGTGATGTAGGCTCAGGTGACCACAACTAGGGTACTAATGACCTGACTTACAACGAAGGGGAATTCCTCATGACTTTTAGTAATTCTCTCGATAGGAACATCAAGGTACAAAGGAATACAAGTGATTCTCCCGATAGGAGCATTGGGGACCACTAAAATATATATAGAATATTCTTCGAAGTTACAATAATTCAACATTTTGAATTGTGATGGGAACCAAATTTGTATTTGTTTCTTCATCCTCAACTGGAATTTGTTTTCTGCATAGTCTGGATGCTTCCTTCTGGATTTGAACTAATTTGTTCTCTAATAGATTATTATTATTCTGAATCTTCTCAAACCTTTCGTCTTGCGACTGTTTGTCCTCTTTTAACTTCTCGATTTGTTCTTCTAGTTCTTGATTAATCTTCTTCAGGGCAGAATTTTCTTCGTCATTTCCTAATAATTTTTGCTGGAGAGCTTGAATATTCTCTTCTAACTTTTGACTGCATTGAACTTCATCCTTTGCCTTCTTGATTTGCAGAAATAATTTCTGATTATGATCTCTTAAACGAGAGATCTCTTCTTCTTTACTTGCAATAACCTTGTCGAAATCCTTGTGTATCGTCTGTAGTGTTGTCTGTCGATTGAACACCAGTAGCAGAAATCTTCCGAAAGCTGTCTCTTCACTTGGGAAAGTGGGAGAGGTGTGACCTTGGGGGCAAGCACAAAGCTCCTCCGTTTAGGCTAACTCCTAACGAAGCCAAGGGGGGTAGTCCCTACAAAAGTTTTTTTCTACGGCTCTTAAGTTGTTAAAGTGTTTTTAAAGGTTGCGGATGCGGATGGGTGTTTTTTAGGAGTTATTATGATTAGAAGGTGTTTTGCTTTATTATGAATTTGAAACAAGATCAAAAAAGGCAATCCATGTTACAATGAGAGATTAAAAGATAAATTTAAATTCTAGACATCAATTATGCATTCAGTGATAACAATTATATTAAGCCATAGACAATTTGATCATATAATTATGCAAAATAAAACAAGGACCAATGCCTTATGGAGTCAATGAAACTGAAATGCGCTGAAGAAATAAACACAAGTTTGGAATTCAAACCGATGAATGTTAGATTGTGCGAGTGTTCTTGGTAAGTTTTAAGGATTTTAATGGTGATCTTGCTTAAGGTGTTTGGAAATCCTAACCGGAAATACCTTCAGTGGCTCCGTTCGAAGACATGACGGACCTGTTTGGAATCACAGCTAGGTGTTCAATAACTTAACCAGCTGTGTCCAGATTGGGTTGCCCGGCGCCCACACTTGGAATTCGTCCACTACCTGAGTATTTTATCGAGACAATGCCGATGCGTTGGTTATGGGGTAAATTTTTTAATTATGTTGTTATTGCAGTCTTAGCAAGTCCATTCACCGTTCTGAGTACGAGCCCAACTCGAAAGTCGGCAGAGCATTCTAGGTGAAGGAGATCAACGAAGTAAATTAATTAGAGGGAGTGTGAGTTGAAAGTTTTATTAAGTTAATTTATTAAACTCTCTGACAGAGAGCGCTCTTGACCTTGTCTTATGACAAAGGTTCAAGAGTGTTATCTAATCTAGATGCCTAATGTAGGGATATGCAAGACTAATGATGCTCTCCGATAGAGAGTGCTCTTGACTTGTGTTTTTGCAAGTTCAAGAGTCTTACTTATTTAATTGATTAAACTTAAGAAAAAAAAGATCTAAACTACCCAAGAGTCTCTTTCAGGCTTTTTAGGCCCTAATCGAGAAAGCATGGGGGTAAGTAAGATTATATCAAAAAAGTAAACAAATTTTGCATTAGCTAAGTAAATAAACAAAGAAACCTTTTTGTCTTTTTCTATTTTATGCAAGATGAAATAATTAGCAATAAACTATCTAACCTCAATGAAAAACGCAACTCTAAAAATTTGAAACTGTTCTATCCTACTTTACTTTTAGCAAATTATGAAACAAAGCATGAAAATGAGAAAACGATACAGGTTTCCCCCAAATGGGGGAAGAGGGGTGTGGGAGCCGTAATTTCACTTGCTCCTTATTAATTTGTTACAATGCTTTCCTTTTGCTGCCTTTTTTGCTTCTTTATTTATTCTTGGAAGGTTTTTGGAGCAATCTGTAGAAGGGGAAAAGAAGAAGAGGGAATTTATGATTTTTTAGGGCTTGCTTCTTCAGAATTTCGCCAGCATTTCCGCTGTACCTGTCACAAAAGTAAAAAATCAGCAAGCATGTATTGTTAGAATATGGTAGAAAAGACAAATGCCAAAAAAAAAAAAAAAAATTGAAAAAAATTTATACTTAGAATTTTTTTTGAACTTTTACATGTAAAGCATAAATTTTTTTCTTAGATCTAATGAAAGAAACTAGATCTAGCAAAAGCCCTTAAAATAGACCTGAATAATGAATATTGAAACTTGGATCTATTTCATGAGCAAATGCAAAAAGAAATTAAAAAGGGAAAGGTAGAGGTAGAAGTTTGAAGATGGAGCCTTGGAGTAAGATCTCCTTATGTTTTTCCTCTTGGACAAAGTCCAACTTTGTAGATCCTGAAAGACAACAGTGTTAGAAAAGTTCTTATGATGATGGAGATGAGATTGATGCAACTGAGCTCGCACCCTTCTCCAAACGGCAAGATCTGCTAAAACAATCAAACTCGAAACTCGGTGAGATCAAACAAAATAACTAGTATGCTATGAATATTAAACCATGATCAATACTTCATATAACTGAATACTTGTACTCATCTAGGTTAAGATAATTTTGCATAATAATCCAAATTGACAGCTACAAATGGAAGATCTTATGTTCTAACAATAGACTTCTAAAGCTAGTTATTTGATTCACCATATGAGTAACAAATTTAAAACAAGGAAAGAAATCACCTCATAAGAGAAACATCCACCAATGAAGAAATAATCCCATAGACCTCCAAAGTCGAAAAGCTTTATTCAAATAAATAGTGATTACAATTTTTGCAGAGTTTCTATGCCCAAAAGTCCATCCTAATAGAGCTCAAAGAGCCTCTATTTATACAAAGAGAGAAGGCTAAAACCCTAAAACCAAACTAAGAGTAACACCGGAGTAATTGAATGAACTCGGCATGATCATTTGGAGTTGAACTGAGCTGCAACTGAGTGCTGGAGTAATGGGGGGGGGGTGAGGTGGCTCATCCTCCCTCGTAATCATCACCCAACCAATAGATAACCCACACTTCAACCAAAAACGGATTTGACCAAAGAGGGCAAATTTTTTACTGATAGTTCAACTACTACACTTCGATACTTGATCTGAAACTAACCGATATTGATTGGAATCATCATAAATGCTTCGTGCCATGTCATTTAGCCTTTTATTTTATTCAATTTGGTCTATTTTGGAGAGTTTTTTATTTTCTCCAAAATATTCATTTTTAATATTTTAATTAATAATTTCTTCGTAAATGATTTTTTTGAGAAATTATTAATTATGAGGCTGAATGAACTTCTGAAACTTGGAGCTAGCTGGCCGGCTGATCATGAATGATTTTTGGCTTAAGGTTAGAGCCTTCAATTACTGAACTCGGGTTCTGGATGACTAACTTATTACAAGTTGAATTTTTCCATTTAAATTATGGAAAATTTTAATTAAAAACTTAGGGAAAATTAACAAATTAAAATTTTGACGCGTTTGGTAAAAAATTTTCAAATTTTTTCTGAGGGTCCTAGTGACTTAGGACTATGACCATAGTCTATTCTAACAATGTCTAGCAGGTTTATATATACTCAGTTGGGCTTTAATAACCCCCCAAGGCCCAGAATTCAAAATCGGGCATTCCAGCTTTGGAGGAAGCGGGAGAAAACCTCGTCAATTATACTTGGCTATAGGCAAAGCATAATTGTTAAGGGAAAAAAACTCCCTGGAATACCTTAGTTGAAATTCTACGTCTTAGGAGACCGAACCACTCAAAAACACCCTACTAGCACATTTTATTACAAACCCCGCGGGGCCATGGTCATAATTATTCAAAACAAAAACTGACTAGCCAAAACTGGCTAGGCACAAAGGCGGATCATCTGATACACTGGAAACAAACATTTATCATGTTTGTAAAATGGCGGCTCCTCAACTAATCCAACTAAGTGCAAAATTAGTGGATAACATGTAGGATTTCTCACTTCCCTGTGACATCACCTTTGGTATTTCTCTGAGGTCTTCGAATGGCGCGACTTCTGATTCTGACTTCATGTTAATGTCCTGCAATGTGATTTTCTTCTTTTTGTAGGAAAATATCATGAACTTCTTTTCAGCGTTTAAGATAAAAGTCCCCAATGTTTCTAGCCACATGAATCCCAAAATTAGGTCACTGTCACTACTCCACAAGGATCTAACTATAAATTGCGAGAGCTAGTATAATCTCCAAGGATCAATTGTAAACTGCTTATTGCATATTCTTGGTTATTCCAAAAGTCTAACCTTTCACCTATATTTGAGTCCGGAATCGGTAACTCATTAAAAAATTCATCACTAATATAATTATTGCATTCAACGGGAGCAATAGAAATAGTAATGTCTTTCCCTCTAATTGTTCCTTTTATTTGAAATAACACTGAAACCTGGGTTTTTAAAGTTCTTGGAAATCTTCCTTGTTTATGGCCATGAGACTTCATTTTATTATGCTTTCTTTAAAAGTAATATCTTTTTTATTTTGGAATAATAATTATTAATTAATTAATTATTAATAATAATATTATTATTAATATTTTTATAAACTATATATATAGTTTTTTTTTCAACTAGCTTTTTTTTTTTAATAATGGAATTTTTATAATAATAACTTGTACTTTTATTATACATTTAATAATATTTTTTGAAATTAGGGTTTCTGAAAAGATGTGAGTAGACGGCGTATATGGTGGAGTGGAGATGGAATCAACGATGGAAGAGTGGCTGCAAGGAGGTGTGGCGTGGGCTTGGTGTTGGAGTCGGATGGAAGGAGATGAGCCGATGTGGAGAGGAATGGAAGTGTGCAGAAAAAGGCAGGCATAAGGGTGAGTGAGGGCGTCACGTGGAGAAGGGCGTGGTAGCAACTGATGGAGTGCGTGGGAGTAGCGAGACGATGGAATAGCTGGGGGATGCGATGGAGCAGGTTGCAGGTGGAAGAGGGCAGGAGACAGATGAAAGGGTGTAGGCGGGAGCGTTGCAGTGAGCGTGGGCCTTGAGGAAGGCGTAGATGGGTTGTAGTTGAGATGGGAGAGGCGGGGAGAAGTCGATGGGGGAAGTGATGGAATGGAGGAAGTGGGGGTCGTAGCAGTGAGGCGCTGCATGCAAGGAAAGGAGTTGGAGTGGATTGCAGACGCGGGGGCAGTCGCAGAGAATGTTGTTTGACATAGGCGTGAGGGAGGGTGTGAGGAGTGGGCGACTGCGAGATGGTGATGTCTGAAAGAATGACAGGAGCGTGGGAAGTGAGTCAAGAGAACATGGGAAGTGGAGAAGAGAGGGTCGAGGTTGTGTGGACGGTAGGATGTTGGAGGTAGCGTAGGTCCAATGTTTGGTGGACAGAGTGGAGAGCGAAGGGTACGCAGAAAGGGAGAAGATATGAGGGTTACAATTGTTGAGATAAGAGTGGATGGAGAATTAATTTTGGCCAAGAGCCACTTTATGGTCGAAGACCAATCGACTGGAAAAACTTCCACTAAAAGCTAGCAGCCAGAATCACGAGCCCAAGAAGGGGCTCAGATACCCCTGAAATGACAAAATCATTTCTTAAGGAAATAACCAGCACAAATTGTTAGTTTTTCTTAAGATATGATTAAATTATCTAGGATCTTTATCTAAAAGAATAACAAGTACAGCAAGATGCATAAGATATAAAAGATACACGAGTGACGAGACAAAGATTTTCATTGGGGAAACCATAAAGGAGAAAACCCCGTAAACTTCCTCAGAATAGTAAGATGATCAAAAGCAGTAATAAGAAGTATTCAACAGCTATCTATCTCTCCTCCTCTGACTGTCTCTCTCTCTCATGCAAACTTGAGAGTGTGAGGTGTGTATAAATGAGGGAGAGCGCCTTCCTATTTATACCCTTTCAAGTCACTGACCAAACATAAGACTCGAGCTTACATTTCATCTCACATGGGGCTCACTTCTCCTAGAGAGACTACACGTACATATTACATGATGTTATACTGGGGACTATTGCCCCGACTTACAACGGAGGTTGTACCTCAAGGTGTTGATGTATTTGTAACTTCGGAATGTATTCACTTGTATATTTCATATTGTATTTTATTGTACCCCGACAGAGATGTTTGTTCCTCCGATCGGGAGAGTCATTAATATAATTAAGTCATGTAAAGTCATTGAGGTTAACGCTCCATTATAAGTCGGGGCATTAGACCCCACAGTTGAGTTGTATTAGGGTTGTTAGACTCTCCTAGAGAAGTCGACCATGTAGGGTAAATGTCAAGTGGAAATTAAGTATAAATAGAGAGTGAGACTCTCTATTTGATACACACACTCACTCAACAATAGCGCATGAGTGCTATTGGTGCTCATTCTATCTCTGAGGAAGTTGCAGGGTTTTCTCCTTTATGGTTTCCCCGAGGAAAAATATTTGTGTCTTTTGTCTCTTGTGATTATTGTTGTGTATGTTATTCTCCCAGATAAGATCCTAGATCATATTGATTAAACGATAAAAATCTAACATGGTATTAGAGCTAACCTGAGAAGAAGTCACTGTTCAACTGCAGAAGCTAGGGCTTCTTAATATTTTGGTTTCTCTCCACAGATCATCAGCAAAAGGAGGCTAGGCTAACTCTCCTTTGAAGGGTGCATCTTCCTGTCGAAGCAAAATTTGATTTTGAGCGTTTTGAGTTTTTGACCTATTACTACTGCAGGAAATTAGGGCTTTTTACATAAGTGGAATTTTTGAGTGAGCCCAACATAGGATTGCTCTCGTACTCAAAATCGAAATTTAGAGACCAAGATTGAAATTTTTGGTTGGGTAAAACACCAGGAAAGTCAAACCCTAATTTGACCCCAGATTAGAAAATCAGCACTGCAAAAGATCAGCTCCAGATCCAATTCAGGCATCTCAAATTGGTAAGATCTAAATCTTTTGCATTTCCATTTGAGGTTCTCATTAAAGATGTCTCATCACACCAAGCTTGATGAAAAGCTTGAAGGAGCTGATAACTTTCAAGCATTGAAGTACAGGATTTCACTTGTTCTTGAAGAAAATGAATTGGACACCTACATAAGTGGAGAGGTTCCAGTTCCAGAGGGAGATGAGTCTAAAGCCTTACACAAGAAGAACTTGGTCAAGGCCAAAAGGATTATTGCTGATTCTATCAAGGATCGCCTTATACCACATGTGTCTTCCTTAAAGACACCTAAAGAGATGTTTGATTCCTTGACCAAGCTATTTGAAGGGAAGAATATAAATCTGAAGACGACTTTACGAAATCAGTTGAAGAATGTAAAGATCCACAATGCAGAGACCATACAGTCATAGTTTACAAGGGTCTCTCAAATCAAAGAACAACTTGAAGCTGTGGAAGAAGAAATAGAGAATGGAGAAATTATGATGACTGTTGAATTATTGTAACTTAGAAGAATATTCTAGATATATATTTTTAGTGGTCCCCGATGCTTCTATCGAGAGAATCACTTGTATTACTTTGTACCTCGATGTTCCTATCGAGAGAATTAATAAAAGTCATGAGGAAATCCCTTCCGTTGTAAGTCGGGTCATTAGTACCCCAGTTGTGGTTACTCGAGCCTACATAACTGAATTAGGATTACTCGAGCCTACATAACTGAGTCAAATATTAAGTGAATGAAAGAATATAAATTGAGGGAGGCGCTCCTCATTTGATACACACACACACTCACTTGTGTAGTGCATAAGAGAGAGAGAGAAAGAGTTGTAGCTGGAGAAGGAGAAGCAGTCTTTTTGAGTTTTACCTTACATCTTTTTGGGGCATCTATATTGAGGAAGCTTTTGCTGGGTTTTTCCCTTTAGGGTTTTCCCAGGATAAATCTGTGTTGTTCTTGTGATACTGTTTCTTTAAGTGATCCTGTCTATATGCTTTTGTTATGAAATTGAAATTAAATGCTGATAATCTATCTTAGCATATGGAATTTTAACATGGTATTAGAGCAAGCCTGAATAGGACAGCTTTGACAAGGTGAAAAAGCCCTCTCTCTCCCCGGAAGAAATTAGGGTTTTGGGAAAAAATTTTAGTTTCGGAAAATTGCTTGCATAGAAAGTTGCACCCTCCCAAAGTGCATCTATTGAGCCCAGAATCGAGGTTTTTGGGTGAGTGAGTCTCCGGGGAAGTCAAAGCCTAGTTTGATAGTTGCACCAGAAAACAGCAGAACCAGAAAACAGTTGGAAGCTGCAGAGCTGAATCTCGCAAGTCTGATTTGGAAGGTGAAGACTTGAGATCTCCAGAAACCAAGCACACTGGTCAACTCGCCTCAATCAAGCGCATCTCCTGGTAAGTTCAGTTTCTCATTCTGCAGAATTTCAATTTTTGTGATTTTCTGACAAGATGGCCCCAAGCACTAAGCTTGAGGACAAGCTAGAAGGCATAGAGAATTTTCGAGCATGGAAATACAGGATTGGTCTCATTCTCCAAGAGAATGATCTTGATAAGTATATCAAAGAGGAAGTTGCAGAACTTGAAGAAGTTGAAGCTAAGGAGAAGCACAAGAAGGATATGATTAGGGCACAAAGGATTATTGCTGACTCTATCAAGGATCACTTGATCTCTCTAGTGTCATCCAAGAAGAGTCCGAAAGAAATGTATGATGCCCTATCCAGAATGTATGAGGGTAGAAACATCAACAGAAAGATGAATCTAAGAGCTCAACTGAAGAGCACCAAGATGAGTCATGGAGAATCCATCCAGGACTACTTCACAAGGGTTTCCCAAATCAAAGAACAACTAGAAGCCATGGGAGACAAACTTGATGAAGATGAGATGGTTATGACTGATGTCAATGGTCTCACTAGACCCTGGGAGTCATTTATCTAGATGATGTTTGCCAGGAAGGAAAGCATGAGGTTTGATGTTGTATGGGAAGACTGCATTCAAGAGGAGACTAGAGTGGCAAATAGAGAAGCCCTGCTAAAGGAGGATGATCAAGCCCTAGCCACTCAGACCAAGAGAAGAAGAAGTCAACCCAACTTCAAGAAGGGAAACTAGAGGGAGTATCAACCTCCCAGGAAGTTCCAGAAGACAAGAGAAAGTCTCCCCGATAGGGACTAATCTGGCTTTCAATGTTTTCATTGTGATAAGATAGGACACATTGCTAGAAATTGTCCTATGAAGAGACAAGAATATAAGAAGATCAACAACAACAAAATACATCATGCTCATCTAGCTGAAGATGAGGACGACGAAGAAGAAGAGGAATGACCTCGAAGCAAGCAAGCAAGAGAAGAAGATGCAGAAGAGTATGTATTATTCTCAGCACTCTCCGGATCTATAACACCTGGAGAAGATACTTGGCTTATTGATAGTGGTGCTTCAAAGCACATGACAGGAAAAAAGAAGACTCTATCAAGACTTGAGAAAATAAATCTCCTCAGAAAGTATCTCTAGGAGATGACTATCAATATCCGATCAAAGGAATTGGGGAAGCAAGCTACAAGCTTGATTCAGGAAATCCCCTGAAGATGAAAGAAGTACTATATGTACCAGGTCTGAAGAAGAATTTACTTTCTATCTCAGCTTTAGATAAGAAAGGATTCAGAGTTGCATTCATAGATGGCCAAGTACTCATGTGGCCCAAAGGGAAGAATATTGAAGATGCATTTATCATTGGTGAAGAAGGAGACCTGTATAAACTCAAGGGACATTCAGAAACAACCCTTGTTCATGAGTTCACTAATCCTAGTGAACTATGGGATAGAAGGCTTGCTCACATAAATTACAAAGCACTACCGCATGTGAACAAAGTAGTGACAGGATTACTTGACATGAAGATCAAACATGAAGGCATTTGCAAAGGATGTGCAAAAGGAAAGAACACCAAGAATCCATTTTCAAAGAGCGAAACAAAAACAAAAGGTACGCTAGAATTGATTCATTCAGATGTGTGTGGTCCAATGTCCTCCACATCTTTAAGTGTTTTCGAATATTATATTACCTTTATTGATGACTATTCAAGAAAGACATGGATCTACTTCTTGAAAGCAAAGAGCGAAGTGTTTGAGAAATTCAAGGAATTCAAAGCCTTGATAGAGAATCTTTCAGACAAGAGAATCAAGACACTTCGATCAGACAATGGCGGAGAGTATACTTCAAAAGAGTTTGAAGCCTTCTGTAAAGATGCCGGAATCAAGAGGGAACTAACCACTCCCTACAATCCTCAACAGAATGGTGTTACGGAAAGAAAGAACAGAACCATCATGGAGGCAGTGAAGACAATGATATATGATCAAGATCTTCCAATGCATCTTTGGGCAGAAGCAACAAGAACTGTTGTCTACGTACAGAATAGAATATCTCACAGTGCTCTTGGATTCAAGACTCCAGAAGAGATGTTCACAGGAAAGATTCCTGAGGTAAGTCACCTCAAGATATTTGGTTGTCCTGTATATGTTCATATACCAAAAGAGAAAAGAACCAAGTTGGACCCTTCCGGAAAGAAGGGAATATTTGTTGGATACTGTGAAGTATCCAAGGCATTCAGAATTTACATTCCTGGATTCCATCACATGGAAATCAGTAGAGATGTAACATTTGATGAAGAAGCAGCTCTCAAGAGATCTAGAAAATTTCAACATGAAGAAGTATATGAGGAAGATGTACCCCTCAAAAATGTTGAGAATACATCCCTCCTTGAAGATGAAGTACCTAAGAGCATGATATGACAGAACCACAAAATCCTCCTACAATGGAGATGTCACGGAAGAGAAAGCCTGCTTGGGCAAGAGAAATTATACACAAAGTAGAAAGATATGGAGCTCCTGAAGGCTCCACAAGGATAAGCAAGAAACCCAAGCCATTTTCCAGCTATGTGGCTTTGATGTGTGATCTGGTGGGTCAAGAACCTACAAACTACGAAGAAGTGGTACAGAAGAAAGAATGGGTAGAAGCAATGACTGAAGAATACCAGCCAATAATGAAGAATGATGTATGGGATATAGTTCCCAAACCAGAAGGAAAGAGTATAGTATCCTCTAAATGGATCTACAAGATAAAACATGCAGCTAACGGAAGTATTGAAAAGTATAAAGCAAGATTTGTGGCCAGAGGTTTCTCTCAGAAAGAGGGTATTGATTATGAAGAGACATTTGCTCCAGTAGCACGGTATACTTCAATTAGAACTATCATGGCACTTGCAATCATGATGAAGTGGGACTTACACCAGATGGATGTGAAGACAGCCTTCTTGAATGGTGTGATTGAAGAAGAAGTATACATAGAACAACCACAAGGATTTGAAGTTGAAGACAGAAAGACTCACGTATGCAAGTTGAAGAAGGCTCTGTATGGCCTGAAGCAAGCTCCCAGAGCTTGGTATGGAAGGATAGATAGTTTCCTGACGAGCATGGGCTTTGCCAAGAGTAAAGCCGATCCTAACCTTTACTTCAAGGTTATAGAAACCTTTACTTCAAGGTTATAGAAGACGAACCTGTCATACTATTACTATATGTGGATGATTTATTTCTGGCAGGGAATGAGAAACAGATTGTGGAAAGCAAGAAGAAACTCGCCGAAGAATTTGAGATGAAAGACCTTGGGTTAATGTATTATTTCCTAGGTCTGGAAGTATGGCAAAGTTTAGAAGGAATCTTTCTCAACCAGGGAAAGTATGCATAGAGATATTGAAAAGATTTGATATGTTGGAATGCAAAGCCATGGCCACACCCATGGATTCCAACCTGAAGTTGTTAGCTGATGACTCATTAGAGTTAGTGGATGTGACTCAATACAGATAGATTACTGGGTCGTTGATGTATCTAACAAATACTAGACCAAACATTTGTTTTGTTGTGAGCACCTTAAGTCAGTATCTAGTTCAACCTAGACGTGTTCACCTA
Organism: Pseudotsuga menziesii; assembly: GCA_001517045.1. NCBI lineage: Eukaryota > Viridiplantae > Streptophyta > Pinopsida > Pinales > Pinaceae > Pseudotsuga > Pseudotsuga menziesii. The sequence continues at coordinate 25,401 of LPNX010639444.1, forward strand.
ATAGCTGCAAAACATGTGATGAGATATCTGAAAGGGACTATAGACTTTGGTCTATACTAAGATGGAAGCCATGAGTATAGATTGTATGGCTATATGGATGCAGATTGGGCTGGAAGTGTATCAGATAGGAAAAGCACATTAGGTGGATGTTATAGTTTGGGATCTTCTATGATTTCATGGTTTAGCAGGAAACAATCCAGTGTTACTCTTAGCACTGTTGAAGCAGAATATATAGCAGCTTGCTCTGCTAGTTGTGAAGCCATATGGATTCGGAAGTTGATGTCAGGTTTATTCAACCTGGATTTGGATACTACTGTGATTCTATGTGATAACCAAAGTTGTATAAAGATGACAGAGAACCCAGTGTTCCACGATAGATCGAAGCACATAGAAATCCGGTATTTCTACATTCGAGATATGATGCAGAAAGGAGACATAAAGCTGCAGTATGTGAGTACTGATGAACAAGTTGCTGATGTGTTCACGAAGCCTCTGTCCTAGATAAAGTTCGAATCCTTTCGAGACAAGCTTGTTGTTGTTCGGAAAGACCTTCCTCGAAAGGGGGAGCAATGATGTTGCAGTGGGATTGTATCATCCTTGGACACTTGTCCTAAAGTGATCTGGTGACTTCGGTTCTCGAGAATGAAGAGGGATTGTATCATCCCAAGACATCTGTCCAAAACAGATCCGGTGACTTCGGTCCTTGAGAACGTGGTAGGATTGTATCATCCTTGAACTTTTGTTCAAAACGGATCCGGTGACTTCAGTCCTTGAGAATGTGGTAGGATTGTATCATCCTTGAACTTTGGTTCAGAACGGATCCGGTGACTTCGGTACTCGAGAACGTGGTAGGATTGTATCATCCTTGAACTTTAGTTCAGAACGAATCCGGTGACTTCAGTACTCGAGAACGTGGTAGGATTGTATCATCCTTGAAATTTTGTTCAGAATGGATCCGGTGACTTCGGTACTCGAAAACATTGTAGGATTGTATCATCCTTGAACTTTTGTTCAGAACGGATTCGGTGACTTCGGTACTCAAGAACGTGGTAGGATTGCATCATCCTTGGACTTAGTCCTAAAGTGATAGGGAGTGATTATCCCGTAATTGAATCCGGTGACTTCGGTTGTCGAGAATGTGGTCGGATTGCATCATCTCTGGTCTTTAAGTCCAAAAGTGGTCCAAACACTTTCGTCTTCGTATTGTGAATTGCAGATTGTTGATGATGATGATGATGTTCTTGATCGAAAGATCAGAATGTGATGATGATGATGTTACTGATTGAAAGATCACAATGTGATGATGATGTTACTGATCGAAATATCGGAATGTGATGATGATGATGTTGCTAATCGAAAGAGCAAAATATGATGATGATGATGATTGCTGATCGAAAGATTAGAATGTGATGATGATGATATTGCTAATCGAAAGTTCAGAACATGATGATGATGATGATGCTGATCGAAAGTTCAGAGTATGATGATGATGATGATGCTGATCGAAAGCTCAGAGTATGATGATGATGATGATGCTGATCGAAAGTTCAGACGATGATGTTGCTGATAAAAATGATATTGTTGATCGAGCGGTCAAAGTGTTGCTGCTGCTGAAGTCTGAAGATGAAGACTATATGTTGAAAAGGATGAAAAGCTTCCAATGATTTATAGATGTATCACCCTTATGATGATGTTGTTGATGCCCTCTCTCTCCTACTGTTGTTGTTGTTGATGTTGTTGTAGAATACCCTTCTTGTTAAGGGGGAGTGTTGAATTATTGTAACTTCGAAGAATATTCTAAATATATATTTTTAGTGGTCCCTGATGCTTCTATCGGGAGAATCACTTGTATTACTTTGCACCTCAATGTTCCTATCGGGAGAATTAATAAAAGTCATGAGGAAATCCCCTCCGTTGTAAGTAGGGTCATTAGTACCCCAGTTGTGGTTACTTGAGCCTACATAATTGATAGGATTACTCGAGCCTACATAACTGAGTCAAATATTAAGTGAACGAAAGAATATAAATAGAGGGAGGCGCTCCTCATTTGATACACACACACTCACTTGTGTAGTGCACAAGAGAGAGAGAAAGAGTTGTAGCTGGAGAAGGAGAAGCAGTCTTTTTGGGTTTTACCTTTTATCTTTTTGGGGCATCTATATTGAGGAAGCTTTTGCTAGGTTTTTCCCAGAATAAATCTGTGTTGTTCTTGTGATACTGTTTCTTTTAGTGATCCTGTCTATATGCTTCTGTTATGAAATTGAAATTAAATGTTGATAATCTAGCTTAGCATATGGAATTTTAACAATGACCACCTTGAATGGTCTCCGTAGGTCATGGGACTCCTTGATTCAAGGGATTTGTGCTAGAAAAAAGTTAATCACTTTTTAGTAGGCTGTGAGAGGAATGCTCACAAGAAGAATCTCGAATAGTAGGTCGAGAAGAAAAGATGGGAAATGAAGATCAAACTCTCATAGCACACACCAAGAAAATCAAAAGGGAGCACTATCATCTCAAGAAAGGTAAGCATCCACACCAGAATCAGAAAGAAAACCCTAGAATATCTAGCAGAGATCTATCTAATGTCAGATGGTATACATGTGATGAGAAGGGACACTTAGCCAGATTCTATCCCAGAAATAGAGGTGGCTACCACAAGAAGAAGAACAACAAAAGAAGACATCATGCTCACACTGTAGAGGATGATGAACCTCCCAGGAAGAGAGTCAAAGAAGAAAGTGAAGATTCTTCAAGCGATGAAGAGTATGTTTTGATTTCTTCCCTTACAGGAACTGTTACACATGGAAGCAATGATTGGCTCGTAGATAATGGGGCTTCCAAGCATATGACAGGATTTAAAGAATCATTTGTGAATCTATCCGAACATGAGTCACCGCACAAAGTGAAACTTGGGGATGACTACCAGTACCCTATAAAAGGAAGTGGTGAAGCTTCTTATAAGCTAGACTCTGGAAAGTCTATGAAGATGAAAGATGTCTTGTTTGTACCAGGACTAAAGAAGAATCTTCTCTCCATATCTGCATTGGATGCAAAAAGTATGAGGGTTGCATTTGTAATGGCCAAGTCCTTATGTGGCCAAAGGGAAAGACTATAGATGATGCAGTAGTGATTGGAGAGCAAGAGGGAGGTTTATACAAATTAAAGGGCCAACCAAGACAGGCTTTGGTCCATGACTTAGTAGAGCCAAGTGAACTTTGGCATAGAAGGCTTGCACATGTGCACTATAGGGCACTACCAAGCAAAATTGTTGAAGGTCTTCCAGAAATACAGGCAAAGCATGAAGGCGTTTGCAAAGGATGTGCGAAAGGAAAGAACACAAAGAAGACATTTCCAAGTAGCGAGAACAAGGCAAAAGGAATCTTGGAAATTATCCACTCTGATGTATGCGGTCTGATGTCATCCAGTTCATTAAGTGGGTATGTATATTATGTTTCTTTCATTAGTGATTTTTCTAGGAAGATATGGATATATTTCTTGAAAAGCAAGGTTGAAGTATTTAGTAAGTTCAAGGAATTCAAGGCCTTGATCGAGAATCACACAGAGAAGAAAATTAAGACGTTTCGATCAGACAATGGTGAGGAATTCACATTAGATGAGGAATTCACATTAGATGAATTCAAGGAATTATGCAGAAAGTCAGGGATTAAGAGGGAGTTGACCACTCCATATAATCCACAACAGAATGGAGTTGCAGAAAAGAAGAATAGAACAATTATGGAAGCAACAAAGGCAATGCTTCATGATCAGGATCTTCCTATGCATCTATGGGTAGAAGATGCTAGGACAGCTGTGTATGTACAGAATCGTACTCCGCATAGAGTACTTGAGAACAAGACACCAGAAGAAGTCTTCTCTGGCAAGAAACCAGAAGTCAGCCGTCTCAGAATATTTGGCTGCCCGGTGTACATACACATTCCGAAAGAAAAGAGGATGAAGTTAGATCCTTCAGGAAAGAAGGGTATATTTGTGGGATATAGTGAAAGCTCGAAGGATTACAAAATATATTTCCCAGGATTCAAGAAGATCTACATCAGCAGGGACGTGACATTTGACGAAGACTCGGCTTACAACAAATCTAGAAAGAGACCTATTGAAGACCTTGAAGAAATAGAAGTACCCAGGATCCGAGATACAACAATGAATGAAGGAACTCCAGAAGAAGATCGAGAAGTGGAAGAACCTCAGGAACTCGTAGATCCACCCCGTGAGAAGAATTCTTACAAGAGGAAACTTGCATGGGTACGAGAGGCTATCCTAGGTGCAGAAAGATATGGCGCTCCAAAAGGAATACACAGAGAAAGGAAGAGACCTAGGCCATACTCCAATTATGTAGCCCTACTGTGTGACATCATTGATAAAGAACCTTCCAACTATGAAGAAGCGACAGAAAAGAAAGAATGGAAGGATGCTATGATCGAGGAGTACAAGTCGATCATGAAGAATGATCTCTGGGATGTGATCCCGAGACCAGAAGGGAAGTCTGTTGTGACTTCCAAGTGGATCTACAAGATCAAGCATGTTGTAGGTGGCAGCATAGAGAAATATAAAGTGAGATTTTGGAAGATACACCAGATGGATGTCAAGACCGCGTTCTTGAATGGTGTAGTGGAAGAGGAAGTGTACATGGAGTAGACACTCAGATTTGAGACACATGATAGGGAGACTCATGTGTGCAAATTGAAGAAGGCCTTGTATGGTTTGAAACAACCACCCAGGATGTGGTACGGCAGGATTGACAGCTTCCTGACTAGTTTGGGCTTTACCAAGAGTAAAGTGGATTCCAACCTTTACTAGAAGGTTGAGGAAGGGAACCTAGTGATACTCCTACTGTATGTAGATGACCTGTTTGTGATAGATGAGGATGGGTTGATTGATGACACGAAGAGGAAGCTTGCTGCCGAGTTCGAGATGAAGGACTTGGGAATGATGCACTACTTTCTAAGCATGGAGGTGTGGTAGAGTGCAGATGGAATCTCCCTTGGACAAGGGAAGTATGCAGTAGATATCCTGAAGAGGTTCTAGATGATGGACTGCAAGGCCATGGCCACACCTATGGCATCGAACCTGAAGCTATTGAGTGATGCGTCATCAGAGTCGGTTGATGCCACGATGTATCGTCAGATGATTGGAACCTTGATGTACCTCACGAATACGAGACCAAATATTTGCTTTGCTGTGAACACATTGAGCTTGTTCCTAACGGATACGAGACATGTTCACCTTATTGCTGCAAAGCATATTCTGAGGTACCTAAAGGGTACAGTTGATTATGGGCTCAAGTATGAGGCGGATCAGAAGATTAACCTGGAAGGTTATGTGGATTCGGATTGGGCAGGCAGTGCCATTGATAGGAAGAGCACTTCGGGGTGCTGCTTCAGTATGGGATGAGGTGTGATCTCTTGGTTTAGCAGGAAGCAGTTTTGCGTGGCACTGAGTACAGTTGAAGCAGAGTATGTCGCAGCTTGTTCGGATAGTTGTGAGGAATTGTGGCTAAGGAAGCTACTATCTGATTTGTTTGATCTCCAGTTGGATGCTACTTGTATATATTGCGACAACTAGAGTTGAGTGAAGTTGTCAGAGAACCTGATGTTCCATTACAAGTTGAAGCATATCGAGATCAAATATCACTATATCAGGGATATGGTGCAGAGAGGAGCAGTGAAGCTCCAGTATGTTACGACGGACGAGCAGATAGCTGATGTATTGACCAAGCCATTAGCCAGAGTGAAGTTTGAGTACTTCAGAGAGAAGCTCGGCGTTCTTCAGATCGAGGTTCCCTCCAAGGGGAAGTGATGAGTCCGGAAGATGCAGATACACATGAGCCTTTCCGACATGGTGGCAGCCTGGGCCTCCCATGTGCGTTGATGTAAGTGCTGAGAGCCTTTCCGACATGGTGGTAGGTTGGGCCTCCCATGGTCATTGATGTAAGTGTTGAGCCTTTTCGACATGGTGGCAGGCTGGGCCTCTCATGTGCGTTGATGTAAGTGCTGAGAACCTTTCCGATATGGTGGCAGGCTGGGCCTCCCATGTGCGTTGATGTAAGTGCTGAGAAGCCTTTTTGACATGGTGGCAGGCTGGGCCTCCCATGGTCGTTGATGTAAGTGTTGTGTTATGTGTATCTGGGTTGTGCTCCGTGTGACGATGAGATGATCTGAGGATGATGAGGTAATAGTAGGGTACAAAGGTGTTGCAAGGCATGTAATCAGTCCTGGGATGCTCTTTCAGGTTTTGCAGTGGCATATAATTAGTCTTGGGAGATCTTGCAGATTTTGCAAGAGGCATATAATAAGTCCCGAGATATACCTACTTGAAGGTTTGCTCGCAGAGATGATGAAGACCTAGTAGAGGACTAGGTCTACATCTAGCATGAAAAAGGGCTGGCACTGTAGATGAAGACCTGGCAGAGGGCTAGGACTACATCCAACATGAAAAAGGGTTGCCATTGTAGATGAATACCTACATGGAGGCTAGGCCTACATCCTGCATGAAAAAGGGCTGGCTCCGTAGAACTTCCTATGACGAGTAGATTTGAGAGATAGCACCATTTGCTCAAGATAGCAGCAGCAGTGATAATAATGATCTAGTGATTATAATCCAGCTTTGATGATGATCTAGTGACGAAGAATTATGCTGATGAACTGTGTCAAGAGAATACCTTCCTAGTTAAGAGGGAGTGTTGATGTATTTGTAACTTCAGAATGTATTCACTTGTATATTTCATATTGTATTTTATTGTACCCTGACGGAGATGTTTGTTCCTTCGATCGGGAGTCATTAATATAATTAAGTCATGTAAATTCATTGAGGTTAACCCTCCATTGTAGGTCGGGGCATTACACCCCACAGTTGAGTTGTATTAGGGTTATTAGACTCTCCTAGAGAAGTCGGCCCTGTAGGGTAAATGTCAAGTTGAGATTAAGTATAAATAGAGAGTGAGACTCTCTATTTGATACACACACTCACTCAACAATAGTGCATGAGTGAGAGAGGAGTAGCTCGCACAAGTGAGAGAGAGCACAACTGTCGGAGATCATCTTTGTACTTTTGGGTTTTACTTTTGCTATTGGTGCTCATTCTATCTCTGAAGAAGTTGCGGGGTTTTCTCCTTTATGGTTTCCCTGCGGAAAAATCTTTGTCTCTTGTCTCTTGTGATTATTGTTGTGCATGTTATTCTCTTAGATAAGATCCTAGATCATATTGATTAAACGATAAAAATCTAACACCCGGTCTAGACACAATTTAGACATCTCGTAAAGGGGTAACAAACATCCCCAATGGGGTTACAACAACATACAATGATAATATACATTAGAATATCTTCCTAAAATACATCAATACTCCCTCTTAACTAGGAAGCTATTCTCTCTCTACACAGTCATGAACACATCTGGTCAAGTCTTCATCGCATCGTCGTCATCATGAAGTCATAGAGTCTTCATAATAGTTGCTGCCATCATCTTCCTATAATTTGATCATCGTACCATACTATCTGTCATTAGAAGTTTCTACAGAGCTAGCCCTTTTTCATGCTGGATGTAGGCCTAGTCCTCTGCCAGGTCTTCATCACATCTCGAGCAAGCCTTCACGTAGAAATTGTTCAGGATCTTCTTTACATTGCCACGGCAATAACCTGTGTCTTCTACTTTCATTCGTCGTATCCAAATCATCTCTTTTGCCCTGCACAAGACAAAACAAGCAACCAAAGCATCCACGGTCGACCTGCGTTCTATTAAGGAACCGCTTAGGTGCACCTCTTGTGCTTCATGACCTTATCATCTCAATATGGGAACACATATATCTTATATATATGTAAGGACGAATTACGACCCAACAACCTACTACACCAGGACCTTTTATGTTCTTTTGGTCAACCTCAAGGGATTACATCTAAACAATCTGTGTCCAGGATCTTTTCCGTTCATACTACCTTCAGGACATATTACGTTCGAGTAACCTGCAGACCACGCCAGGGCTTAGTATTTACACTCAGACAACCCACGGGGCGTATTACATCCGAATAACCTGCGTACCATGCTAGGGCTCAGTATTTACATTTGGATAACCTGTGACAAGATTGATTACATCCGAGCAACCTGCTACACTAGGATTTTTCCCGCTCGGACAACCTGTCGCATTTTCCATGTGAGATAATATGCTTTGTAACATATCAGGACTAATTACATCTGAGCAACCTACGAACTTCGCCAGGATGTTACGCTCAGACAACCTGTCTTTGTAGCTATGTTAGAACACATCACTCCCTCTTTCGAGGGATCTCGATCTGGATCACACCAAGTCTTTCTATGAATTACTCGAACTTCACTCTCGCAAGAGGCTTGGTCAACACATCTGCTATCTTCTCCTCTGTTGCCACGTAGTGGAGCTTCACTGCTCCTCTCTGCACCATATCCCTGATATAGTGGAACTTGATCTCGATGTGCTTCGACTTGTTATGGGATACTGGGTTTTCCGTCAACTTCACGCAACTTTGATTGTCGCAGAAGATGCAAGTCACATCCAATTGGAGATCAAATAAGTCAGACAATAGCTTTCACAACCACACTGCCTCGCAATTAGTCGAGCAAGCGGCAACATACTTTGTCGCGGCTGTACTCAACGTCACACATGATTGCTTCCTGCTGAACTAGGAGATCATGCCAGATCCCAAACTGAAGCAATAACCTGAGGTGCTCTTCCTGTTAGTGGCGCTACCAGCCCAGTCTGAATCAACATAACCGTGTAGGTTAATCTTCTGATTCGCATCATTTTTGAGCCCATAATCCATTGTACCTTTTAGGTACCTCAGAACATGCTTTACCACTATCAGGTGAACTTGTCTTGGATCCGTCAGGAACTGACTCAAGGTATTCACCGCAAAGCATATGTCTGGTCTTGTATTCGTTGGATACATCAATGAGCCAATCATCAGACGATACATCATGGCATCGACCTTCTCGGATGAATCATCACTTAGAAGCTTCAAGTTAGATGCCAGAGGTGTGGTCATAGCCTTGCAGTCCAACATTCCGAATCTCTTCAGAATCTCCACTGCATACTTCCCTTGCCCAAGGAAGATTCCATTTGCACTCTGCCACACCTCCATGCCTAAGAAGTAGTGCACCATACCTAGGTCTTTCATCTCGAACTTTGTAGAAAGTTTCCTTCTTACATCTGTAATGAGTTCTTCATTGCCCGTTAGCAACAAGTCATCGACATATAGTGGGGGTATCGTTCGTCTTCCGTCTTCCACCTTGAAGTAGAGGTTGGAATCTACTTTACTCTTGGTAAATCCCAAGCTCATCAGGAAGCTATCCATCTTTCCATACCATGTCCTTGGTGCTTGTTTCAATCCATACAAGGCCTTCTTTAATTTGCACACATGGGTTTTCCTGTCATGTGTCTCGAATCTGAGTGGCTATTCCACGGACACTTCCTCCTCGACTACACCGTTCAAGAAAGGTGTCTTGAAATCCATCTGGTGTACTTTCCATTTCATAACTGTTGCCAAAGCAAGTATGGTCCTTATGGAAGTGTACCTCACCACGAGTGCAAATGTCTCTTCGTTGTCTATGCCTACTTTCTATGAGAACCCTCGTGCTACGAACCTTGCCTTGTGTTTCTCGATGCTACCATTTGCAACATGCTTGATATTGTAGATCAACTTTGAAGTCACTAAAGACTTCTTCTCCGGTCTCGGAACAACCTCCCATACATCATTCTTCATGATCGACCGATATTCTTCGATCATCACATCCTTCCATTCTTTCTTTTCTGTAGCCTCTTCATAAGTGGAAGGTCCTTTATCAATGATGTCACATAGCAGGGCCACATAGCTATTGTAGCGTTTTGCCCTCTTTCTCTCTCTCTCTATGTATTCCCTCTGGAGTGCCATACCTTTTAGCTTCTTGTAGGAGCGCCCGTGCCCATGCTAGTTTCCTCTTGTGGGAGTCCTTCTCAAGGAATGTCTCTACCGGCTCTTGTGGTTCTTTCATGTTGCGATCTTTAGGGTCTTTTGGAATTGTTTCTCCAATTTCCATGTCTCGGACTCTTGTCTCTTCAGGTTCCTCGACTTCCTAGATCTGAAGTCTGCCGAGTCTTCATCAAAGGTTACAGCACTACTGATGTTGATCTTCTTGAATCCTGGGAAGTATATTCGGTAGGCCTTTGATGTATCACTGTATCCTACGAATACACCCTTCCTCCCAAAAGGATCGAGCTTGGTCCTTTTCTCCTTTGGGACATGTATATACACCAGTAAACCAAATATTCTCAGATGGCTGAATTCCGGTTTCACTCTTAAGAAATCCTCTTCAGGTGTCTTGTTGTCAAGTATTCGATGAGGAGTATGGTTTTGTACATACACAACTATTCTTGCTGCCTCCACCCAAAGATGCATAGGAAGATCTTGGTCAAGCAACATTGCTTTCGCTACTCCCATTATGGTTCGGTTCTTTCGTTCTGCAACCCCATTCTGCTGAGGATTGTATGGAGTGCTCAATTCTCTCTTAATCCCGGATTCTCTGCAAAGTTCCTTGAATTGTTCCGAAGTGAACTCGCCGTATTATCTGACCGTAGAATCTTAATCTTCCTATCTTTCTGGTTTTCGACCAAGGATTTATATTCCTTGAACTTGTTGAAAAATTCACTTTTCTCTTTCAAGAAATATATCCAAGTCTTACGTGAGAAATCATCTATAAAGGAAACATAGTACACATACCTGCTTAATGAGCTAGAATACATGGGTCCACATACATCCGAGTGCACTATCTCCATTATTCCTTTAGCCTTGCTGTCATTGTTGGGAAATGTTTTCTTTGCATTCTTTCCTTTTGCACATCCTTTGCAAATTCCTTCATGCCTTGCCTGGATCTCTGGCAATCCTGAGACTGCGTTGCTTGCCATCGGTAGTGCTCTGTAGTGCACATGTGCAAGCCTTCTATGCCACAATTCATTTGGTTTATTTGACTCATGAAGCAATGCTTGTTCAGGCTGTCCCTTCAACTTGTACAAACCTTCGTCTTCTTCTCCAATCACTGTTGCATCCTCTATTATCTTTCCTTTGGGCCACATCAGAACTTGGCCATCGACAAATGCAACCCTAATTCCCTTTGCATCTAATGCAGATATGGAGAGAAGATTCTTCTTCAATCTTGGAACATATCGTACATCCTTCATCTTTAAGGATTTCCTAAAGTCAAGCTTGTATGAAGCTTTGCCACTCCCTTTTATGGGGTATTGATAATCATCCCCAAGTTTCACCTTGTGAGGTGACTCATGTTTAGACATATTGACGAATGATTAATTGTATTCCGTCATGTGTTTGGAAGCTCCACTATCCACGAGCCAATCTTTGCTTCAGTGTGTGATAGTGCCAGTAAGTGCTGATATTAGCACATACTCTTCATCCGAATCATCCTTCTCTCATTTGAATCTTTTGTTTGTTGGTTCATCATCTTCGGCAATATGAGCATGGTGTCTCCTTTTCTGGATGGGACAATCTCTTACCAAGCGTCCCTTTTCATCACAAGTATAACATCGAACATTTGAGATATCTCTTTTGGTCTTCTTCGGTTTATTGTCCTTCTTGTTGTTGTGATGAAAGTTCTCCTTCTCCTTCTTGAAGATCTTCCTGGTGTAAACTGCGAGAGCTTGATCGTTAGTTGCTCCCATCTTTTCTTCTCTTGTCACAAGTCTAAATTCTTCTTTGTGCACATTCTTCTCAAAGTCTGCTGAAATAGATCAACTTGCTTCTTGCACAAATCCCTTGAATGAATGAGTCCCATGATCTAGGGAGACCATTTAGGGTAGTGATTACAATTTCTCCTTCTTCGACAATCTCTTCGACTGCTTCAAGTTGTTCTTTGATTTGAGAAACCCTTGTGAAGTAAGACTGTATAGTCTCGAATTTTTGTATCTTCACATTCTTCAGCTGGTTCCTCAAAGTCATCTTCCGGTTGATGTTCTTCCCTTCGAACATCTTTGTCAAAGCATCATATACTTCCTTAGGTGTCTTGAATGCAGACACATGGGGGATGAGGTGATCCTTGATAGAATTTGCAATGATTCTCTTAGCCTTAGCCATGCTTCTCTTATCCAAGTCATTTTCTTCAGAAATACTCTGATCCAAGTCATTTTCTTCAAGGATCAGGGAGATCCTGTACTTCCATGCCCGAAAGTTATCAACCCCTCCAAGCTTGTCCTCAAGCTGAGTATGGTGAGTCATCTTTTCAAACTGAGAACCTTAAATGGAAATAGTAAAGATTTGGATCTTATCAATTTGAGGTGTTCAACCAGGTTCTGGAGCAGGCTGACCTAGGGTTTGTCAGAGAAACCCTAATTTTCCAAACTTGGACTTTGGGAATTCCGTTTGGATAGAAAGATGCGCCTCCTTGAGGCGAGTTGCTTAGCTAGGTCACTTTCGGAAAACTGAGGTGGGAAGCCTCCGATACTTAATGCCCTAGCTCCTCCCGGCACCAGTGATAGGGTCAAAAATGAAACTTCTCCGATTCAGAAATTGTCTCCACCAAAAGATGCATCCTACTGAGGTGAGTTAGCCTAACCCTCTTTGCTTGATGATCTGTGGAGAGAACACCTTCAACTAGGATGCCCTAGTTTTCGCAGTTGCACAGTACCTTCTTTCAGAGAGGCTCTGATACCATGTTAGTTTTTCTTAAGATCTGATTAGATTATCTAGGATCTTTATCTGAAAGAATAACAAGTACAACAAGATGCATAAGGTATTAAAAGATACACGAGACACAAAGATTTTCAATGGGGAAACCATAAAGGAGAAAACCCTGCAAACTTCCTCAGAATAGTAAGATGATCAAAAACAATAATACGAAGTATTCAACAACTATCTATCTCTCCTCCTTTGACTGTCTCTCTCTCATGCAAACTTGAGAGTGTGAGGTGTGTATAAATGAGGGAGAGCGCCTCCCTATTTATACCCTTTGAAGTCATTGACCAAACATAAGACTTGAGCCTACATGTCATCTCACATGGGGCCCACTTTTCCTAGAGAGACTACAAGTACATATTACATGATGTTATAGTGGGGACCATTGCCCCGACTTACAACGTAGGTTGTACCTCAAGGTCTAGACACAATTTAGACATCTCGTAAAAGGGTAAACCGTAACACACATCCCCAATGGGGTTACAACAACATACAATGATAATATACATCAGAATATCTTCCGAAGTTACAAATACATCAACACAAATAAGCCATATTGCAATACTCCATGAATAATAAAATATTTGATTGATAAAATAATAGATATATTTTACAATTACATTGCCTTGGGATTTATAAGCCATTTTACGCATTTTCAATATAAGTTATGTCATTTGATTTTTCATAATTATTTAATTAATTATTTCTTATTTAATAATTAATAATTAATAATATTAATTTATATTCATATTAATATTTAATATTATTAATTTTTGTTATGTTATATAATTTAATTTTTTTATAACAAATACCACACATCATCACCCAACTTAATGTGGAGATTTACTCCACCCTCCTGCAAGCTCTTGAAGGACCTTTTTTGTCTTGTCATGTGACAAGATGCTCCACTGTCGATGTACCAAATACTACTGCCTGTGGTGCTTTCCATGCAAGCTATCAAACAAAAGTCCTCATCGAAGTTTTTGTTGAACTCCTCCACCTCTGCAGAACCTGCCATCTGAGTATTGTTCTTCTTCTTCCGGTCTGGGAACTGGGAGGCAAAGTGTCCTAGCTTGTGGCAGATAAAACATTTGACTTTGGACATGTCAATGTTCTTCTTACCACCCTTCTTCTTCTTTTCCTTACCCTTGCTCTTCCCTGCTAGGGCTAGAGCTTCTTCATCCACAATCTGTGAGGCACTGCTGGATGAACCTGAACCTTGACCCATATGGGTCTTTTCCTGCACAAAAGCATCCCATAATCTTTGCTAGCCAGGGAGCTTCTCCCTAGCCACCACGCCTTCAACAAAGACATCCCATGTCTTAGAAAAGCCATTGAGAGCTATCCAAACTAGCTCCTCATCTTCAGTCTTAGAGCCCACTGCTCCAAGGTCATCCCTGATCTGTGTGGGCCTTGTGAGATAAGGCACCACTCCTTCACCCTTGACCATCTTGGTGCTTCGCAGTCTCTCCTGTAGCACCATTTTCTGGTTATCGTTCTTACTCTGGCAAAGGCTTTCTAGAGGTGTTCACATTTCTAATGTGGTATTCTTCCCAGACAGGTGAGGAACAATGTGATCCTTCACCCCATCCAAGATAATCAACATGGGCCTGGAATCCACCTTCTTCCACCTAGCCAACTCTGTCGAATCTGCGGGTGCAACTTTCTTGGAGTCAATGTGCTCCTCTGCATCACTAACATCCAGGATTCTCATGATCCTTTCTTTCCATGTAGGAAAGTTCTGAGCCCTTTTGAGTCTATCCTCGACTCTATCACGTCCCCTCCCGTCCACCAGAGAGGGAACGTGACCATTATCGCTATCTAACCGATGTAGGAACATCCAACTCGAAGTTCATTGAATTCTGTATGTATTTTGATGGATTCTTGATTTTTGCAGAAATCTATAGAGGCATGAATTCATCTTGCATTCACTCTATTCAAGTCTGAGTATAAATTCTCTAACTTTCCAATAGTAGAGAAATTGATCCAGTTAGTGATCAATTCGACGATCTACAAAGAAAGATCTCAGAGGAGATCGAACGGCGGAGAAAGATCGCGACGGAAATCGACGGTCACAATCTGTTTCGCATCTGGAAACAGATTAACGACTGAGAATCAACCCGCAAGAATCAACGGTGCGGAAAGCCCGAGTTTGCGGAATCGGGGAAATATGGAAATTGCGATCCCGCATCCTGCATGCGGAATAGACCGTTGCGGAAAGGAAAGTTGTGAAAATAGAGATCTGTGAAGCCGCATCCCGCATCCCGCAAGTTGCGGAAGGAAATCTGCGGGGAACATAATTTATAGAAGGACGTTTCCGCATCCCGCATCCCGCAAGTAGCGGAAAGGAAATTCAACTTGTTAACAGAAGTCTTGGACATATTTGATCATTCAGGCCATCATCAATCTGACAATCTAAGCCCCATAATGTAATTTTAAATGCATTGAAAGGAAACATACACAGATGCATACAATTGCATTTATACAGCGGAAGCAATTCATCCATTCAACACATTAAACATGTTCATCATATTTCATCAAGCAAATGCAAATGCAAAGATTAACATAGACAAGAATACTTATCTTGAAAGACGTTTGTCCCGCAACCAGCTACGTTGTTGCAATGTTCCACCCAACCATAGGCCAATGCGCTCATCAATCTCTCAGCAACACTGCCACCCCCGAGTTGGGAATGATTCCCACAAGGAATAAGGAACACTAGAAGGCTCACACATAGCAAAGGATACAACTAAACTTAGCCAATCCAACACAGTTGGGTTTATCAAGCTGCAAACAAACAAGCCAATATACTGTTGGGTTTATCAGGCTAATCAACCAAGCCAGCTAACAGTTGGGTTTATCAGGCTACTCAGCCAAGCCAACTAACAAATGGGTTTCACAAGACACACATCCAAGTCATCTCATTGCTGGGTTTATCAGACTACAGTCAGTCAAGCCAATATTCACATTAAGGACTAGCCAAGCCAACTAACAGATGGGTTTATCAGGTTGCAAAGGAGATGGAAAGCTTGAACTGCTAAGCTAGTGAGCTCAACCACCGAGCTATGGACACTTGCACTAGATCTGGCTTGGCTCCTAAAACATCTACACACCCAACACAAGGAAGCATCCCCTTCTTTGCTACACAGTCCCTTAGACTATGCCTTCCATTCCAATGCTGTTCAAGGTGTGCAAAGAAGAAAACCAGCCCCTCGAGATCTATTTGTGAGGTTCCTTCCTACACTAGGTTTATCAAGCTAGTTCAGACCCAATTCCATTCCAAACCAGTTCAAACCAAGGCAAAATATGCACACACAGCAAACCCCAATGTCAACAAAGCAAAGCAGGCTTCCACCACTCTATGACAGAGGAGACCATTGCACAACAACACTGAGGAAACCACAGATGATCACTCTTTCTCATAAAATCGAGTGATCTCCACTGCTCATTCGTTCAACAAACAAAGGAGACCCCGAACCTTTGCGCAGCTGAGGATGGTAACAACAGGCAAACAACCTTGAACAAAACACGGTTCTGCAAGCAAGACGAACGCATAGCGTGCATGAACAAAATGGAATAGAGAATGAGTAGAATGGACCACAACATTTCGGTGAGAGCCAGATGATGGACTGGGCATGCACAATGAGGAAAAACTGAAAACATGAAGGATAAAAACCCAGGAAGGTTCAATTGCTTGAGAGCTCCACGTGAATGAAGGATGGATGATCAAAACTGTCTCGCCACTCCCCAAAACGTGAGGGAAGATGAAAACGTGAATGCATGAGGGAATGGGCATACGTTTTTGGGTGTTTTCTTTTGACACATGGCTTTTCCCAATGGCTCAAGGTTAAACATTCCCCTGCTTATCCTTAGGAAATCATGCCCCCATCTCATTATTTGTTGCATTGACATAGTTAGTTGTGGGTTTTTAATTAAATTGCATATTTATATGATTTCCAAAATGATAATGTGTCGGCTAGCACAAAATACCATTGGCATTGATTTTAATCGCCGAAACATAAAACGCTAAATCAATGGTAGGGCTTTTGCCTTTAGCTCCACACCATGATTAATTACAATATTTACATCATATATATTTAATGCAAACGGGGTCAAAACCGAGGTGTTACAGACTCTCAACTGTACGACCATAATGAAGTGTTCTTGTCAAACGCTAGATCTAAAACTCTAGGTTTCTGTCTTCAATAGATCTGGCCCCGATCTATCCAATACTACTGCTTTCTCTTAGATTTGCTAAGAAGAGTTCTCATACCATGTAAATTTCCTTAAAACTCAATCTTGAGCTACACAATATATATATATATATATATATATATATATATATATATATTATTGTTAATCACAAATGAGTTTCTTCACAAATAATGCAACAAAAAATNATATAATAACAATCACACCAATATAGACACCAATATTTTTGGGTATGGAAACCCTCAGAAAAACCCAATATGGGAAAACGGGTGTAGCAGTCTGAGAAGATATTTTATTAGAAATATTTTGAACAATACAATCCAAAAATTCGATTTTTGGCCAACTTGGCAAAATCGTACATTTGAAACTAACTGAGAACCCCAACAAGTTTGTACGGCCACTGCGTTAGCCCTCCGTCAGCGTGTACGACCCTGCGTCAACGTACGACCTCCCCTACGTGGGCATACGACCCTTGTGTCAGCTTGTACGACTGCCAGCGTCACTTGTATGGCTTCCCTGCGTCACTGTCACGACCTCTGTGATTTTCCTGTGTTGTCCTGTTGATCTCTGGAAAGATGATATTCAATCTCACTCTCTGAAATTCTTCTGCAAACTTCTCTCTCTCTCACTATCCGGCTGAAAAGCTATGAGCAAGAAATCTGCCTTTGGCAATGTGTGTGCCAAAGCAACTGTGTGTGTGTATGTCCTCTCCACCAAATCAATCTCCTTTTAATTCAATAGCCAAGTGAAAACCCTAACTCTCACTATGGATCAATGGATGAGATCCTCCGATGAGATCAATGGCCAAGATTAGATTAGCCATCACTTAAATTATTTCTCTTGAACTTTATAAAAATGCCTCCATTAAGTCAAATTAAAATTAAATTATATAATGCACTTTTCCTAAGTCTAAACTTTAGATAAAGGAAATGATCAATCTGGCTTCCTGTTTTATGTTTTCTATCAGGCAAGGACACATGCCAATGATAGAAGACCTTCCTTGTTGCCACTTTCTAACAGTTTTTGTATTAGGACAACAAAAAAAGAGGATTTAGGCGTCAATGTTGGCAAGTTCAAGCAAACGAAGACATCCTTGAACCCTCTTCTTCATCCTTAACATTTCTTCATACTATTGTAACCTCTTTCCTCTGATCTTACAAGGAGAAAGAGGGCTTCTTTAAACATTGTAATTACCATAATAAAGGAGATCATGTGGGAAACCAAGTGCCCACACCCCATTCCCCCCCGGGGGATTTGCACTTGTCTTTTTATGGCGTGATTTTTTCTAACTTTTTGCTTTACTTTTGTAACACAATCACACACTCCACCTTAACAGGCTATATAGTTTCTAAAGTCGTTTTAGAGTTTAATGTTATCCTTTTCCACTTTTCAAGTAATGTAATTGGAATCGCCATTTCCGTGTATGCTCTTGCCCATCGCAAGTTTACCTTGAGCTTTGGGATAACCAAAAGCGGAAATGTGCACTTGTTAATCTTTCACATCTAATAAAACTCATTTTAATAAAAATCAATTGCCCACAAAAATAACGAAAATATGGCATTTTGAGCTTCACTATTTGTGGGCAAATTTTGCAAAGGAAGCGGAAGAACTAGAAAGTGACCACAGGGCCCTGTTAGGCTACAGCCTCATTTGGTGTAGTGTTGGACACACCCCCGTGATACCATCTAGCCCACATGTCCTTGTGCGAAGACACATTAGTTGAAATCCGGACATATTCCTCGTACCTCATGGTATATCGGGAATCCCCTTTTCCCTTTAATCTAAGTAGCCAAGAAACTTGGTTAAGGGGTCGGGTACATGGATGCCAATTTTTGAAAAAGAGTACTTGGGTACGTCAGGGGTACTATATATATGTCATAGTCACATCATACATGCATATAGATTTTTTAAATTATGAATCATAATTCATAATTATAAATTCGATGATTATTTGAACAATAAACATTCAAATTGAAAATTTGAAACATAAAATTTGATAAATCATAGACACATTAGACATCAATTGGAAGACTAGAAGTTAAATAAAATTTGATAAATCATTGTACCATGCAGCTATAACAGACAGTAAAAATATTAATTGCCAAATATATTCCTTCGCTGATGTCAGTGTATTTCTCAATATTAGATATATATATAGTTATTTTATGTGCACAATTGGGAGTCAAATTATGTTCCATGAGTGCTGAATGCAAAACCATAAAAACATTCATTGTAAATCAATGTAAAATCAATCTACCAGATTTAGACAAGTTTCAGTGGAATTTGAACAGTGTTGCAAAGTGTTTGGCATAAGTCCTGAACCAGACTCCATACGTAGTTAGCAAAAAATCAGTTCAGATTTGGTTGGGGGTCATTACATTTTCCCCAATGGATTGCATTTTACTGAGTCTATCGTACCCCTGGAGAACCCAAACATGGGATACGAAGTACCCAAACACGGGGTACGAGATACCATTTCCCTTATAAATACCCCTTTTTCTACAACGACGTCTTAGGTACATGGACCCAGTATGGGGTACGGTAGAAGACGTACCCTACGAGTACCCAAGTACCTAGTATGGGTATGTGTACTCTACCCTCAGGTACGGGTACCCTAGCTACATAGCCTTTAATCCATTTCATCCATAATAACTAAAACCGACCAAGATACACTTGCACAACATCTCCCTTTACAACATTATTTGACTCCACGACACTGGTCTACAATCATTACTTTCTGCTTAAATTAACCAATGTGTTGTGAATGCTTTAAATTTCATGCTGTTGAGTTAATTTTCTTTTGCAAAGTCTTGTTTCAGTATTTCCTTTCAAACTCCTAGACTAATTTCATCTTTTGTTTCTTAGCTTAAAAGCCTTAGATTCTTTTATAGGGACCACCCCCCTTGGCTTTGTTAGGAGTTGGCCTAGACGGAGGAGTTCAGTGTTGAGTGACAGTATCTCAGCTCAAGACTTGCCCCCAAGGACGCACCAAGTGGCTTGAATATTTCTGCCTTGCCAGACCCCTCCAAGGTGTGAGAAAGGCGACAACAAGTCCTTCCTTTAGGAGTACTATGGCCCAATAGCATTGCCGACTTCCCTTTGTTGGGGTTTTTAACCCTAGGGTTGGTGTCCATGGCTCCTAGGGGTTGGTTATTGGGTCACATGGCCCCACACCTTGTTTCCTTGCATTAGTGGCCTTTGTCTCAGTTACGAGACCTTGGTCTCCCTTCGCAGCCACCCTAGACACCATCTTGGCCCTTCAGCTGACTGGCGCTCTCTCTCCTTGGCTCCTTCCTCAGAGGACGTCATCCTTCCACCCAGGCCGTACTATTGCTTTAAGGGGGGCATTGAGGGATTTACAACATTTTTGGGGTTAGATAAGGCATGACGCCCTCCCTCCATCTCACTCCAGCTTTTCGTTCTGAGTGATTCGCTTATTTTTAGCAGTTTTAGGCACCTGGGGAAAAGTACCCCAGGTAGCCTACATTAGGCTATTTTTGAGCTATTTTATATTATTTTTGTTATAATTTTATGTTGACATTTTATAACTTGAAATTAAAATTTTAAATGCATGTCGGCTTGGATATTTTCGTAAAGTGAGTGTGAGAGGCTATAAATAAACCTCTCATTTCATTTCAACATAAGACAAGTGGGATCAAATACTATGTTACTCTTTTATCCAACTAGGGCTCTTTGGATGTGATGCGCCCCTCTTGAGGAAGATGTTTTCTTGGGTTTGAAAGCAATTTCTTGAAAGTCTTTGGTTCAATGCTCTTGCTAAAGGTGATGCTTTGATTTGTTGGTTAAACACTTGCACAAGGAAGTATCTAGGGTTTGCTTGATTTCTCTTTCTTAAAAGTTGATGAATGATGCATATTTATGGATTGAATGGTATCCTATAGAGCTGCATTTTATCTTGGCTAAGTCATTTTTCAGCCTTTAGTCACCTTGGCTTATGGGACTACGTGCTTTTGTGGGAGTCCTTCCTGGGTTTGAATATTATATATTTAGATTTTGTTGTTAAACCTTGGACAAGCTTCTCATAGGTAAGCTAGTCACATTCTTAGACGCCCTAGGGTTAGGGTAACCATCAAACCCTTGTCCTAAAACCCTAACATTCCATAATCAGGCCTAGCGGCCTCCTACTTCCTCTCTCTTCCACCTCGGCCTCCCTCTTTAGGGCTCGGCCTTTTCCCTTTCTATCCTGGGTCCTCCATTTGAGGCCTGTTCATCCCTTTCTCCACCCTCAAACCCTCAACTTCTTCCTTTTTCACCCTCGGACTGCTCCTTAGGAGCTCGGCCTTCTCTCCTTCCTTCCCTTCCTACCTTTTCCGTTCTTCTCTTCTTGCTTCACCTCCCTTTCTTACCCTTTTTCTTACCTTTGGCCTGCCTTTCTAAGCCTGCCGCCTACCTCCAAACAGCCATAGGGCTGTCCCAAGTGAACTTGGCCTGCCTCAAACCCACCTCATGCCGCCCTTTTTCTACCTTGGAAACCACCTCCAGCCATCCTCCAAGCCTCGGCCTCATCCCTAGCAGGCCTAGCAACCTTCAAACACACTCGGCCTGCTCAAAACAGTCCTCTAGGGCTTATCCTAAGCCTCCTCCTTTACCACCAAACCTCTGCTGGGTTATACCTTGCCTCAAACGGCTTGTTATCAGCCTGCAGTAGTGCCCCTTTAGGTCTCCACTGAGGTCTGCATATTTTTGCAGACTTGGCTTCCTTTCACATCTGTCGTAAAGCCACATTAAACAAGGGTTAATAAGTTACAAAAGCACATTAAATTGCATCATACCTTGTTCACTAAATGGTCACTGATTGCTGCTATATGTGTATTGTTCATGATTTGTCTATTGGTGGATAGTTGCATAAAGGATTGGCTAACAAACATTATCTTTTAAGCATGCAAAATGTGTAAATTCTGATACTGTTTAGCACATGAAGGTATTGCCGACCTTGAATGCATAACTTGTTAAGATAGGAACTCTGATTAATGTGCTTATTACTTACTTTACCTCTGCTATACTGCTGTATTTGCACTGCTATACTTGTGTTGTGCTTGGATGTATGACATTTCACACTTGATACATAATATAGGCATGATCTATAGCTGAAGTTGGTCAAATGAATGTACTGCAGGAATAGATATACTAATTGCACTCACAACACTTATATTGGTTCATAGAGTATGTCTTCCGCATTCCATAAATTGACTCCATTAAGGCACTGATCACGAACCCTTTCAAAAAAAGATATAATTTGGTGTTTAAGTGTCCTTGCAGATTTGTATTTAGGGCTCTGCCTTAGGTAGTTCTGACTTTCAAAGAAGTTCGGGAAAGTGACTAAGGTGACAGCAGTCACTTTCTCTTGCATATGCTTATCAGTGACTACTGTAACAGCTAGATTTCTATATTAAATATGTGGAAGGAGTTTTGCTTTCAGTAATAATAATATTATAAAATTTTTGCTTGTATGCAGTAGAACTTATTCTGCCCCATGCTAAGCTTCGTTGTGGTCATTCCTTTTGTATTTGGCATCTTTATTGTACATGTTCTCAATATAACATTAACATTTAATTTTTAATAGGGAGTTTTATTTCTTTTTTAATATAGCTGTATATTTTATATATTGTCAGGAATTTTGAGTGGAAAGTATACGCCGGAAAATCCTCCAAGTGGTCCACGTGGTCAGATTTATAATAAGGAGTTCCTTACAAACGTAAGTTATATATATATATATATATTCTAAATGTTCTTGATCCTCCCTTCAAAAGCTAACCGTTAATTTGTATACTATGAAGAACTTTCTAAGTGACTTCTCCATAAATGCATAGGTTAAACCTCTTCTCGAACGAGTAAAAGAGATTGGAGGAAATTATGGAAAGACTCCAATACAGGTCATCTTTTATTCTTCCATGTACCAAAGACACTAGGTTGATTTTCGTCTTTTATATGGAAAATTGATTCTTTTTTTCCTCATTAGATGCCTTCTGAGAACGAAAGTGTTTTCCTTGTTTGGTGAATTGACATGTTCGTTTTCACTTATGGTTTCCTGTATATATTATGATATTCTACATTAACTATCATCAGATGCGATGCAGGTTGCACTTAACTGGTTAATAGCGCAGGGGAATGTGGTACCCATTCCAGGAGCCAAAACAGGAGAGCAGGTTTCGTAGCTTCACTTACAGTGTCAAAGCTTGATATCTACCCATGTTATCATATACTTCACTTCTAGTCATTTTCTTTCAGGATTGAAATAATAATAGATTTTGAAATGTGTAATCTATTTCAGGCTCAAGAATTCGCAGGAGCTCTTGGGTGGTCTTTAACTGAAGAAGAGGTGAATGAGCTTCGTGAAACTGCTTCAAAATTCAGATCAGTCGTAGGTTTTCCTGTGGAGAGATTATGAGAATCTTTGTTGTATGGTTAAAATTGCAACATTATTTTTTCCAACCATATGCAATAAAGCCTAAAGGGTTAATGTGTAATATGTAGAACTTAATTGTCACTTTGGGCTATTACAGTTTAAGACACGTGTCCTGTAAGCTCAAGCTACAAATAGCTCTAATCGAATGATCTACCTCGTGCCAATGCTTTTATTAGTTCACCTAAATATATCCCGGTCTCCTGGCATCTGCACCCCTTGCTGCTCTTATTCATATTTTAATATTGATAAATGCATAGTTTGTCAAACTTATTAAGACAAATTAAAACAGCTAGAGTTCTAACCAGTCCTTGCAAAGTGATAAAAGGAAGCAATGGAGGCATGTTTATGGTCCTAGATCTGAAGGCCTGAAGGCTTCAGAGATACATCTCTGCAACCACTCCATAAGTTTCTTACCAGTCCCATAACCAGAGTTGTTAGAGAACAGGAAAAAAACATATGGAAATGTGGGCAGTTCACATTTCATGAAATATGCATAATAACTTTTTGCAGAACGGATTTTATTATTATAAATAATAAAAATACACATATATGTGGGATATCAGAAATGTTTGGTTTACCACATAATACCAACCGCAAATTATTAGCAAAAACCATATTACTAAGATTAATATGTTTATTGATAATGTTCTTTTTGCTAAAGAATGTGCCAATTACTTGTATTTAATAGTTAAGTTATTATAACAACCACTTTATTTATGGTTGTTAAGCTCATAGTTCTATCATCATTAGAGTTAAGCTAATAGTTGTATATAATAGTTAATTTAAAAGTTAATATAAAGCTTAGACTAAGCCTTATCCACATTAACTCGACTCTCAAGTGCCAGATGGAGTTCTACTGTCACATAAGCTCTACATTACCTAAGTGATTGTTCTTGGTGTATGGTTTCACTGCAATCAAGGTGAACTTCTCATGCTAAGAGATGGAGTTCATCTAAATTTAATTTAATAGTTGTATCACTATTGGAATAGTCTAATAGTTATCTAATTGTTATCCAATATAACCCCGATTAAAGTTGAAGTCAACCTAATAATTGTAGAATCATTGGAGTTAATCTAATATTTATCCAATATAACAATGATTAGAGTTGAAGTTAAACTAATAATTGTAGAGTCATTGGAGTTAAGCTAATAGTCTTAGACACTGAGAGGGGGGGTGAATCAGCGTAAAGCAATATTAAAACTTTTCTTAGCTTGTCACAATTAACTACCAACTCATCATTCCGTTATTCTACCAATCTCATAATCCTTTCATAAACATATTTCACTTCATCATTCACATATCATAAGCATTTGAATCATCAAGAACCATGACACAAAATAACACAACACCATATAATTTTGTAATCTTTTTGTATTAGTTTTGGTTCGGCTACAATCGTTAGGTAAAATCAGCACCTACTGATATGGAGAGCACCTACTCTGCATCCAGGACCCTGCTTGGTTTTCTTAGACCCTGCTAAGAAGGGTTTGAGGTATCCTAACCTCAAAAGCAAGACAAGCTTGCTTTTACAATACAGTATACTTGTGTTACCATACTCATGTCATCATACATAAGCAATCTCTGTCACATCATCAACGTTGCTCATCATTTGCTCATCACATCAAATCTGCTGTAACACTGCTCATCAGTCATCTTGTTCATTTGCTCACTGCTGCTCAACAACTTCTGTACTCTAGTCACTGTCAAATCATCCCTGTAGATATCACTGCCACATCATCTTTCTGCCCATGTCATCATTGTCATATTAAACATCAATACTGCTGGTCATGAACCTCTGGTCAATCTCTGCTACTCATCCTCTTCATTGCTGCAACTTTGTATGGTCTGCTCACTACTTATCAAGTTATCAATCTTCAATATCTTTATTCTACCTCTACAATACAACTTGTCATCAAGGTATCAATCACAATAAAAGGGTAAGCGCCTGTATGATGTACTTCATCTATTATCATCATCTTTAGAATGTTACTTGCATTTCCATCACAGAATTTGCATCATAAAATACAAGGCATCATTATCTTCATTAATACACCACTGTATGTTCTCAAGCACCTAAGTCACTGTTTATATGCTACCACTTGTATGCACTGCATCATTAATTAACTACACCTGCTGTACATACATCATCATTACTTCGTCGTATATATATATATATATATATATATATATATATATATATATATATATC
>LPNX010639444.1:52349-74092 GCA_001517045.1 Pseudotsuga menziesii
TTCTTCATAGAGCAAGGGGCTTCATGAGCTTCTTCAACCACCTTAGCCATGCAAGGGGACCTCTATGGGTCAAGATCCATCATGACATCACCTATGGGGTTGCCAGACCTTCTCTTAGGGTACCATGGCACTATTAGAGCATGAATGACCACAGAATGGGTCATTAATGCTTCTCCAACTCATCTAGAGCTTCGCCAACTTCTGTACGGTCTTCAGGACCATCTTCCAGGGGCTTCAACGCCATTAGCAGGGTCTTCAACATCTTCAATGTCTTCAGCAAGATGGTGGCTTCAAGATCCAAGCTTGTGGGTATAGGGGCCTTGTCAACTAGGTACAAGGTGCTTCAAGGCACAAACCCACGTTGTAAGGGATCAAGGAACTGCAGGTGGGATTTGGTGGCATCAATGACATCCCATGGGGCCACTGCAAGTCCATGTTGGGATCAATGGCAATTTCATCAACAAATAGTTGTATCTAATAGATAATTTAAAAGTTAATATATTGACAATTGCAATTCAAGTAAAGTCATGATTGGAGTTGAATTTAAGCATCAATTTATTTAAGCTAATAATTGAATAGTTGTATCTAATAATCGAATCGTTGAAGCTGAAGTTTGCTTTTTCCAACTCTCAAGAATTGTACTTATCAGATGTTAACTAAGCTATTTTATATTTATTTGAAATTGTTAAATATGAGTTCGACTAATCTCCTTTAAAAATAATCGAAAACCTAATTATATCTATATGGAAAACCTAAACATGTAATACGAACTGCATATTAGCTTAGCTAGATGCCCAACTTCTAGATGCAGGAGTTTATTAGGAGTTTGGATGAGTTTATTAGGATTTCGAATTACCTAGATGCCCAACTTCTAGATGCAAGAGTTTATTAGGAGTTCGAATTATTTTATTAGGACTTTGACTCTTACATCATTGCACATTAGCTAGATTGCTAGATGCCAAATGAAGTTGGACCAAGCCTTAAGTGATTAGAGTTGAAGTTAAGCTAATAGTTGTAGAATCATTGGAATTAAGCTAATATTTGTATCTAATAGTTATCCAATATAAATGTGATTAGAGTTGGAGCTAAGCTAATAGTTGTATCTAATAATCGATGGAGTTAAGCTCGTAGTTGTATTTAATAATCGAATAGTTGAAAATTAATTATAATTTTCACAACTATCACTAACTGTACTTATCACATGTTAATTAAGCTATTTTTTATTTTTTTGAAATCATTATTTATTAATTTTGGACGGCCCCCATAGAATCAATCTGAGCAGTACACTTGTCTCATTCTAGTTTAATCTTGGACGGTGCCCATAGAATCAATATGGATGATACACTTGTCTCATTCTCATCCGTAGATGAAAAAGCATACATGGTAGTCCACCCCAAAATTCTAAGATATATACGCCTATCAATGTAATTAGAAATAAAACAACTAAAGCATGTTTATGGTCCTAGATCTAGAAGGATTTAGAGATACATCTTTGCAACCGCTCTATAAGTTTCTTATAGTCCCATAACCAGAGTCGTTAAAAAATAGGAAAAAAATATGGAAATGTGGCCATTTCACATCGAGAAATAATTTTTGCAGCACGACCTATAATAATAAAAACATACATATCTATTTTAAAAAACAGGAAAAAAAATATGGAAATGTGGCCTGTTCACATTGAGAAATAATTGTTGCAGCACAGTCTTTATATATATATATATATGGGGGATCAGAAATGTTTGGCTTTCACATAATACGAATTTCAATTTATTACAAATAAAACAAAATAAAAATGCCTATTAGTTGGATGTTTAGTTGTATTATTTTTAACAAGAGTTTATAGATTGATGGTTGATTGTGGATTTTAGTTTTTTATGACCATCATAGTAGACTCTCAGCAAATTGTGATTGATCTAGTTGGTTAGTTGGTTCTCAAGTTGTTTTTACTATTAAGAAAATGAAAAAACCACAAAATACATATATATGTTTTCAATTTATTAAAAAAAATCAAAATTTCTCTAAAAATAATATCTAAATTCAAATTAATGCAAATTTTAAAACTCAAATAAAGTCTAATTTACATGAGGTGGTAAAGGAGAAAACAAAGTTTAATTTTGAAATGATCTTGAACTGAAAACTAGGATCAGGGGCAAACCCAAGGTAGACAAGTTTTTGAAGTTTTTTGAGCTTGGGCGCAGACAATGGCAGCTAAAATTATGGTGTAAGAGTTAGGAAGAGGCAAACATGATCGCATGTGGGATGCTAGGACACAATATTAGATACATTAGATACAACTGCGTGGTAGCCAAAAATGGAATTAAACACTAGATGTGGGATGCTAGTAGAAAAAGCACAAAGTGGTCCTAGGTTTTGGTCCCGTATAATATAATGTCAGTTATGTTCCTAGCAAAATAGCATTAATAATCAAGTAAATGGGAAAATACACACTGCAGTGCCAATTATGTTCCTAGCAAAATAGCATATAATAATCAAGTGGATGGGAAAATACACAATGAGAGTGGTGAACCTATTACTCAGAAGTAATTTATTTGTTCTCACTAATATACAAACGAATTCACCAAAGCTTGGCAAACCAAAACTATATAAAACATTCAAAATTTGATGAAAAATAATTGAATATCCAAGATTTGACTAAATGTGAAATAAAATACTCATTTTACCATTGAAATAAAATACTCGTTTTACCACTCCGTCTAGCAAGAGTTTGGTAACACTTTTAGCTAGGTAATTTTCTTTTAAAGTTTGCTGAGTTTGTTTAAGTGAATTGAATATAGTTTAGTTTAGTTTGTTTTAACTTACTGAGTTTTAATTAAGATCAAGTTTTGTTTTAGTTCACATGATAAGTGAATAATATGTGCTAAATAATTTAAATAGTACTACAAAAAATACAAATTTTAGTAATATCATGCATAGAATAAGTGAAAGAGTGAATAAAAGCCTTTTGAAAGGGGTAACTTCCAATTACAAGATATCTAAATTCACAATATTAGATGATTAGTCAAATGAGTTTTCTTAATTTATAAATTAGAGATAAAGAGAGCATGAAGTATCCTACACTCTAGGTCATTCTAACTATAACTAATATAATAACAATGAATGAAGGTTAAGAGCTTAACATCGTCCCCATTTTTTTAAAAGCATTTCCCTCAAAGCTTGTAATTGAGGGCGTTGGTTCATAAAAACTCATTCCCATGTAGTTTCTTTTTGAGACATCTTCCATGCGATTAGGTACTCTATAATTGTTCTATTCCAAAGAAAAATAGAATGTCGAGAATGCCAATATATAATTGTCTAATTCAAGAATCATTTTTTTCTTTGTCTATTTTTTAGGAGTGTATGATCAACTTGGAAAGTTGTTGCAGGGTTGGTACATTGGTAGTGGGAGGCCAGTAGGGCAAGTTGAGACTGATCGTGTTTACCTATTTGGAGTTTAAGGGTGTAGGGTTCTTGTGTAGTGGAGTTTCCTTAGTTTCAAGATTGTAGGTTAGTACAAAGAACATTTTTTTGGAGAGATTTGTGTGATCCTCCTAGTCATCCCTAGGAGTGGCATGCTCTTGTTCAAGAGTATGGTCTCCTTTCCATTGACTATGTTTTGATTATAAATTTGTGAGGACTCATCCTAGATATAGAGTTATTTAAGATGAACATCCAGATTCTTGGACCGTTTTGGAGGAATTGGGGGCGGTGTTTCGGTTGTCCACTTCTTCAATACAACTTCAGTCAATTATATACCATGCTTCATTAGAGACACCTATTATCAGTATTCCTTAATGTTCGATATATATCTCCATGGAATTGAAGGAAGATGGATATGGAGCCTTTATGGTGAGTGTTTAGTTGGACTTTCCTACAAACTAAGAGTGTTTAGGGGGTTTTGTCTAAGACTAGGTTAGCCAAGAGTAGACTCTTTGATGGCCTTTGTCGAATTTACCATCATTTAGAGATTGTTAAACATATATTTTGGGAGTGTCAATTTGTTAAGTAATGTTGGAGGTTTCTTAAGGATCAAACTCAAGGTTGTTTTGGGGAATGATTCACCAACAATGTGCATTTTTGGGGGAATTGTCGTTCATAGTTTCATCTTGCATTCATAGGGATTTGGCATTGCTTAAGGGTCTCTACTGTATTTAGGTTGAAGATTGTGTAACTTCAGAAGACATTCTTCTTGTATTCTTGACGTATTATTATTGTACTTCCTTCGGAGGTTATTATTATTGTAATGGATCATGTAAAGAACCTTGAAAGAATCAATTCTTACCCCTCTTGCAAAGTCGGATAAGAAGAATCCAAAAGCAACATTAAATAATGTTTATTTAATGCCCCCTTAGTGAAGTTGGGCTAGTTAAGTTGACAAGTCAACCCCAAAAGGAAAATTCACTTGGAAAACAAGTGTAAATATGGGAGGCACACTTCCCATTTGAACAAGATCAAGCACTCAAGCATATTCGCTGGGGAGAGAAGGAGAACAAGTTTTCCATAGGAGGAAGAGTAGCTGCATTCTGAAGACATCTTATTCTTGAGATCTTTGTGTGAAAGAATCTTTAGCTCTTGGATTGTACTTACTAGCGAATCTATACTGAAGAAGTTTCCTAGGCTTTCTTCTCTTGTAGGGTTTCCCATAGGAGAAATCTTTGTGTACTTTTGTTTTCCTGTGCTTGTATTTCTTTTAGTGATTCTATTGCATTTGGTTATTGTAATATAATACAAATTGTTTGAGGATTTAATATAACCATCATTTAAGTATACAATTCTAACATGGTATCAGAGCCATCCTGAAAGAAGTCATTATGCAACTTTAATTGACGAAAGTTGGAAACTAGAGATTCCCGTTCCGGGCACTTCCCTCCAATGATCAACTTGAAAAGGAGGTCAATTCAACTTGCCCTAGGAGGGCACACTTTCCTATGGAGGCATATTCTAGATCCGATAATTTTCAATTTTGGCCTTGTCACTACTACTCGTGAAAATTAGGGCATCAAAATTTTGGGAGTCCTGACCATAGATACGAAAGAAAATAATCATTGTTCAACTCACCTTAGGGAGACACATATCTCTCTCAATTTTGATTTGCAACATTCCAAAGTTGGAAAATTAGGGTTTCTTTGACAAACCCTAGAGAAACCATAAAGTAGATTTTAGAAGGCATTGGAGCAAGCAATTGGTTGGAGCATCTTTATTGGTAAGCACTATTATCTTTATTTCCATTTGAGGTTCTCATTTTATCAATATGAAAAGCAATACCAAGCTTGATGACAAGCTTGAAGGAGCTGATAACTTCTGGGCATGGAAGTATAGAGTGCTTCTCATATTGGAAGAGCAAGACTTAGAAAAATATGTCAAGGAATAAGTTGCAAAGACAGAGGCAGATGAAGACAAAGATAAATAGAATAATAATATGATCAAGGCCAAGATGATCATTTCTGACTCCATCAAAGATCACTTGATCCCACATGTTTGTTTCCTCCTTGAAGGCTCCTAAGGAGATGTTTGATGCATTGACCAAATTGTATGAAGGGAGGAACATTAGTTGGAAGATGACCTTGAGAACTCAACTCAAGGGTGTGAAGATGCTAAATTAGAAAGTATACAATCATATTTCACAAAGGTCTCCCAAATCAAAGAACAACTAGAAGCTATTGGAGACAATGTTGAAGAAACATAGTTGGTGATGTCTACTTTGAATGGTCTCCCAAGATCATGGGAATCATTAATTCAAGGAATTTGTTCTAGGAGGAAGCTCACCAAATTTAGTAGACTATGGGAGGATTGCACACAAGAGGAATCCATAATTGAAGCTCGAGAAGAGAGGATGGGTGAATATGACTATCAAGCCTTAACAACTCACACAAAGAAGGAAAAGAGAAAGAAAGAACACTCTCACAAGAATCCTAGAATATTCCAAAAGAATCATAAAACTCAGATGGATTACTCAAATTACAGATGTTACACGTGTGATGAAAAGGGACATCTTGCAAGAGATTGTCAGGCAAAGGCCATACGAATAAAGGAAAGAAGAAGAGGTATCATGCTGATGCTACACAAGACGATGAGCTCGTTAAGGAGAGAGCTAGGCATTAGAGGAAATTTCAACTCAAAATGGGCCTTTCAACCCTAATTCAAATTCCATGTCATCATGTGTTAGCCAACAAAATTCCTTTAAATTTGAAATACCGTATAGGTCTTAAACAAATTTTTAATATAAATTTGGGGATAGGTATCATAAAAAACTACTTTTTTGTTCGTATTTTTGACATATCTCCTTGTATTTTTACTCAAATTTTGTTTGGGAGAGCTCGTTGGATGCGGAATTAAATTCTGCATCCAACGAGTACCCACTCTACATACTTTTGATGGAACACGCTACCCCAAAAACAAGAAATACCTGAAAAACAATTTGCATTAGTAGGTACTCGTTGGATGCAGAATTTAATTCCGCATCTAACGAGCTCTCCCAATCAAAATTTGAGTAAAAACATAGGTATTTCATCATGTTTTTTCAAGTATTTCTTGTTTTTGGGGAAGTGGGGTCCATCAAAAGTATGCAGATTGGGTACTCGTTGGATGCAGAATTTAATTCCGCATCCAACGAGCTCTCCCGATCAAAATTTGAGTAAAAACACAGGGAGATATGTCGGAAATACGAACAAAAGTAGTTTTTTTCTTTTCTTCCTCCAAAATTAATAAATATTATTTTCTTATTTTCCTTAGGAGGCCCATTTTGAGTTGAAATTTCCTTTAATGGAAGATTCCTCTAGTGATGAAGAATATGTCTTGATTTCAACACTCACAGGTACTGTCACTCATGGAAGCAATGTATGGATTGTTGATAATGGTGCTTCCAACGTCATGATAGGTTTCAAGAACTCTCACCAACTTAACAGAAGGGGACTCACCTCACAAGGTGAAATTAGGAGATGATTACCAATGTCCCATAAAAGGGGTAGGAGAAGCATTCTACAAGCTAGAATCAAGAAAACCTATCAATATGAAAGATGTTCTATATGTACTAGGATTGAAGAAGAATCTCCTTTCCATATCAACCCTAGATGCAAAAGGATTCTGAGTTGCATTTGTTGATGGCCAAGTACTCATGTGTCCAAGAGGTAAATTTTTTGATGATGCAGTAGTATTTGGAGAGAAAGAGGGAGGCTTGTACAAATTGAAAGGCCAACCAAAACAAACATTGGTTCATGAAACTATTGAACCAAGTGAGGTAAGGAAAAAAAGGCTTGCACATATACACTACAAGGATTTACTAATTGTAAGTAAAGTGGTGACAAGTCTACCCGAGATCTAGACAAAACATGAAGGCATATGTAAAGGATGTTAACAGTGGAACAATGTGAAGAGACCATTTCCAAGCAATTATAGCAAAGTGAAGGAGATCTTGGAGATTGTACATTCATATGTATGTGTGTCCATGCCATCCAACTCACTAAGTAGGTATGCAAATTATGTTTCCTTTATTGATGCCTATTCTCACAAAACTTGGATTTATTTTTTGAAAACAAAAGATGAAGTGTTTAGCAAATTTAAAGAATTTAAAGCTCTTGTAGAAAATCACAATGAAAAGAAAATAAAGACTTTGATATTAGACAATGGTGGTGAATTTGCTTAAGAAAGTTTCAAGATCTCATTTAAATAATCATGGATTAAGAGGGAAATGAGCACTCCCTACAATCCACAACAAAACAACGTTGCAAAATGAAATAACATGACAATAATGGAAGCAGAAAAGGCCATGATCCATGATTAAGATCTTCCAATTCACCTATGGGTCGAAGCAACAAGAACACTAGTCTATGTTCAGAACAAAACACCATTGTGTACTTGAGAACAAGACACTAGAAGAAATGTTTACGAGAGAGAAATCGGAAGTCAACCATCTCATAATATTTGGATGTCCAATATACATACATGTTCCCAAGGAGAAAAGAACAAAATTGGATCCTTTAGGAAAGAAGGCTATCTTTGTCTAATACAATGATTCATCGAAGACATACATAGTATATATGCCAGGCTTCAAGAAGATCGAGACTATCATATATGTTACCTTCGATGAAGATACAAATTTTAGTTGATAAAGGCAGATCCACTCCAATGAATTACATGAAGAAGAACCTGAAGATCCTAGAGTTAGAGGATCAATGATGGAAGAGATGATTCTAGAAGAACATAACTACCATGATATGTCCGAGCCACATAGACCCATATATCCACTCCGAGAGGTGAACAAACACAAGATAAGACCAACTTGGGCACGAGAAGCTATCCAAGATGTAGAGAAATATGGTGCTCCAGATGGGACTTCTAGAGAAAGCAAGTGACTGCGACCATACTCAATCTATGTAGCATTGTTATGTGATATCATTGATGCAGAGCCTTCCATCTATGAAGAAGCATATGAGACGAAAGAATGGAAGGATGCCATGATTGAAGAATACCAATCAATCATGAAGAATGATGTTTGGGATATGGTTCCAAGAATATAGGGGAAGTCCGTAGTGTCTTCCAAATGGATCTACAAAATGAAGCATGCAACAAATGTCAGTGTTGAAAAATACAAGGCAAGATTCATGGCTTATGGCTTCTCCTAGAAAGAAGGTATAGATTATGAGGAGACATTTTATCCTATGGCTAGATACACTTTGATTAGAGCTATACTTGTGATAGTTGTAGTGATGAAGTGGAAGGTACACCAAATGGACATGAAGACAACCTTTCTGAATAGTGTAGTAAAAGAGGAAGTGTATGTGGAGCAACCACTAAGATTTGAAACATAGGACATGTAGACACATGTGTGCAAATTGAAGAAGGCCTTGTATGGTTTGAAGTAAGAACCCAAGACATGGTATGCCATTATAGATGGATTTTTGACGATCTTGGAATTTACCAAGAGTAAAGCGAATTCCAACCTTTACTTTAAGCTTGAGGATGGAAAACTAGTGATATTAGTATTGTAGGTAGATGACCTATTCCTAACATGTGAGGAGAAGCTCATTGCAGAAAAAAAGAAGAAGCTTAATGCATAATTCAAGATTAAATACTTGTGTATGATGCACTACTTCTTAGGTCTTGAGGCATGGTAGAATCCATACGATATTTTCCTTATCCAATGAAAATATGTAGTAGAGATCCTGAAGAGATTCATGATGATGGTTTGCAAAGCCATGGCTACACCAATGGCATCAAACTTGAAGTTGTTGTGTGATACTACTTTAGAGATAGTTGACGCATAATATATAGATAGATGGTTGGTTTGTTGATGTATTTGATGAACACGAGGACAAATATATGCTTTGCGATGAACACATCGAGTCAGTACATGGTAGAGATGAGACATGTTCACTTGATTGTGGAAAAAACATGTGTTGAGGTACCTGAAGGGTACAATTGATTATGGGATTAGATATGTGACAGATTAGAAGATTAACCTACATGGTTATGTTGATTTAGATTGGGTCGATAGTGTCACAGATAGGAATAGCACTTCAAGATGATGCTTTAGTTTGGGATATGGAATGTTTTCATGGTTTAGGAGGAAGCAGATGAGTGTGGCACTTAGTGCAATCAAGACAAAGTGCATTGCAGCTTGTTCAACTAGTTGTGAGGTAGTGTGGATTCGAAAATTACTTACAGGTTTGTTTGATCTCGAGTTAGAGGTGACTTGTATTTTCTGCGATAGCCAGAGTTATGTGAAGTTGTCTGAGAATCCAATGTTTCATGAAAATTTGAAGCACATCGAGATCAAGTACCAATATATCATAGATATGGAATAGAGAGGAGCAATGAAGCTCCAATATGTGGCGACTGACAAGCAGATAGTCGATGTGTTGACCAAGCCTCTGTCAAGAGTGAAGTTTGAGTACTTTAGGGACAAGCTTGTAGTTTTCCAAATCGATGTTCCTTGAAATAGGGAGTAGTGAGCGACATAGCACATGTGAGACGTAGGTAGTCACCTAGTGACGTAATTTGTGCTTCTAAGAGGGTCCCCACTTGAGGCGATGTTGTAGTGGGTAGTCACTTTTGCGACATAATTTTTGCTCCTAGACTACACTCACAAGGATGCAGTAGGTAGTCACATTGGTGACGTAATTGATCTTCCTAACTGCTGTTTCTATGGTAGGAATACACGCATGTGCAAAGATGCAAGTATTCACCTAGTGACATAAATTGTGCTCCTGGGTTGTTATCAACATGGTGTGACGTGGTAGTGGGT
This sequence comes from Pseudotsuga menziesii, assembly GCA_001517045.1. Taxonomy (NCBI): domain Eukaryota; kingdom Viridiplantae; phylum Streptophyta; class Pinopsida; order Pinales; family Pinaceae; genus Pseudotsuga; species Pseudotsuga menziesii. The sequence continues at coordinate 62,590 of LPNX010639444.1, forward strand.
AGTATCTTCGGTGGCGTAATTTGTTCTCCTGGGCTACACTCACAAGTGTCGTGTTTCCGTGATGTGCAAAGACGCAAGTAATCACCTAGTGACGTAATTTGTGCTCTGGTATTTTTCTCCACATGATGTGGTGTGGTAGCGGGTAGTCACTTTAGGTGACGCAATTTGTGCTCCTAGGCTACACTCATGAAGATGATCTGTACATGAAGTGCCGTAACGTAGGTAGTTGTTTTGGCGACGTAATTTGTGCTCCTAGGATGTTCCCACTTGATGGCTTGCTCATACATAAATTCTAGTGATGTATAGACTCGAGAGATGGTAGAATTCAATGGTCTAAGTATATAGTTTCAACAATAGTGATGATGATGATGATCATGTTAGAATAGTACCTTCCTTGTTAAGAGGGAGTGTTGAAGATTGTGTAACTTTGGAAGATATTCTTCCTGTAATCTTGATGTATTATTATTGTACTTCCTTCAGAGGATATTGTTATTGTAATGGATCATGTAAATAACCTTGAAAGAATTAATGTAAACCCCTCTTGCAAAGTCATATCAAAAGAATCCGACTTAATGTTTATTTAATGTCCTGTTAGAGAAGTCGGCTCAGTGAAGTTGACAAGTCAACCCCATAAGGAAAAGTCACCTGGAAAACAAGTATAAATAGGGGAGGCACACTTCCCATTTGGACAAGATCAAGCACTCAAGCATATTCACTAGAGAGAGAAGAAGAACAAGGTCGCTAGAGGAGCAATATTAGTTGCATTGTGAAGACATCTTATTCTTAGGGTTTCTATCTTAGCTATTTCTTGGTATCTTTGTGTGAAAGAGCCTTTAGCTCTTGGATTGTACTAGAAGACATTGTACTTACCGACGAATCTTACTAAAGAAGTTTACTTAGTTTTCTTCCCTTGTATGGTTTCCTATAGGATAAATATTTGTGTACTTTTGTTTTTCTGTGCTTGTCTTTCTTTGAGTGATCCTATTGCATATGGTTATTATGATATAATGCAAATTGTTTGTAGATCTAACAATTTATTCTTTGGAAAATAAGGTGCAAGGTTGTTTTCTCCAATGAGGTTAGTCCTCTTTCTTTATTTTTTTTCTATGTGGTGGGATGAGGTACACCATAAACTCCTTTCTAAAGGCCAAATTTATTGTTAAAATTATGTCTGATATTTGGATCCAATTGAGTATTCTTATTTTATTTCATATTTAGTTGATTTGAGGAAGATGTTATGATATTCATTACAAATACCCTTCCTCTTTTGTAAATATCTTTTTGTAAACAAAAGGCATATTTTCTTTTAAAAAATGTGTAAGGCACACTTTCATTTTAACCCTTTTATTGATGGTGGTCATGGGTAGACTCGTAAATGCATCCTTACCCTCTGATTTCGATAATCTTGTAATGAAATCCATTGATATATATTTAAATATTTGATTAGGTATGTGTAAGGGTTGAAGTAGCCTAGAGGCTTGATAGTCTCACCTTTATTTCTTTGACACTACTAGCATTCTCTTGCAAAAATTTGAATATCCTTGTTCATTCCTTCTTGAAAAAACCCTTTTTATCCTTTGATATGTTTTAAGGAAGATTGAATTTCCTAACATGGGAGAGTTATGGGACTCCCTTAATATTTGTTGTATTAACTTTGATTGGGGGCATATAAATATTTTATCCTTGTACCAAATGACATTTCTCTTCCAATCCTAATATCACCACGAGTTTTCTTATTTTAGACATTGTAGTTTTTGTCTAATACTATTGTCTTCTTTCCATTCATTTCGAGCTTCTTGTAACTACATAGGAGTGGTATATGTAATGGTATATAAGGTGGATTCTTCTTTTATCTTTGATAGGGTGTTTACTATGACATTATCCTTTCCTTTTTGGTATATTGTTTTAAGATCAAAACCTTATATTTGAGCTACCCATTTATGTTTCTCTTCTTAATACAACCTTTTCCCCAAACAATACCTTAGGCTACCACAATCAATCTTTACTTTAAATGCTTTTCAATGAGATATTATCGGAATTTCTTGATTGCATGTAGAATCGTTGACATTTATTTTGTGTACGTCAATTTCACCAAATATTTTTTCTTGAGTTGTTTATTTTCAAAAGGTAATGGTATCATTTTTGCATCAATACTACTACAAGTTATTGCCATGATGCATCACATTCCAATGTGAAGGTTTTACTAAAATAAAGGGTTGCAAGCACCAATGTATATAACATCCTTTAAGTTAGAGGATTTTAGGGTAGCCTCTTCATCCCACACAAGTGAAATCTTTTTCAAGAGATATGGACAAGTTTGCTATGCATACATAATTCTCAACAAAAAATTCTATAATATATTATAAGACCCATAAATTGTTTAAGACCCTTCATGTTCTTAGGAATGGACCATTTTTTGATAGCTTGAATATTTTGAGGGTCAACCTTCACTCCTCCATGTGGAACAGTATGACCGAAATGCTTCACTTATTGTTTCCCAAAAATACATTTGGACATTTTTGTATATAATTGATTGTTCTCAAGTATTTATAGGATCTTAGCCACATGTTTAAGGTGTTCTTATCATGTTTTCTATAGATAACATATCATCAAAGGAAACCAACAAAAAATTTCTAAGATAACGTTGGAAAATCTTGTTCATGAGGCTTTGAAAAGTGGGAGTATTAGTCAACCGAAAAGGCATGACTAAGAATTCATAGTGCCCTTCATGTGCTCTAAAAGTTTTTTTGTGGATGTTTTATTCCCTAAATATAATTTGAGGGTGTCTTGATTTAGGATCTAAATATGTGAATTAAACTACACCACAAAGCTCATCAATACTTGGAATGGATAAATTAATGTTGAAGGTGATTTTTTCTATATCTTTGTAATTGGGACACATCCTCCCAAAGTTATCCTTTCTTCTCACCATCACTACCAAAACTAAAATGTAACTCTTACTTGGTTGAATAAGTGACCTACATCCAATATGTCACACTTTTGTTGATATGGGTATCCATAAGGTCTTTTATTAAGAGGTGCACTTCTAGGTATGAGATAAATTTGATGTTCATGATATCTAGATGGAGATATTCCTGCATGAATTTCTTGCAGGAAGACTATATCATGATTTTCCAAGGTACATTTCAATTATAGTGGAATATTTTCTTCTTCTTGCTTCATTTCCATAAAAACAAAGTCTTAGCAACAACCTTTTTTAGGATATTTTCCATTCTATATGAGTTGGTCATCTAATGGGTTGGAAATTTTAACCCATTGATTTCATATACAATTCCCTCTAATTTGGATCTCATGAATAATTCATTCTAGTTTGTAGAAAATATAACCAATGTTCTCACTGATTGAATCCCTCAAACCACATTTATTCCTCTAAAATGAATGCCATACACGGGGCTTGATAAGTTATATATTCTCCAATACTAAGTTTGATGATATGGAATTTTCCTCCATAAACAATAATTCCCTCCATTAACAACTTACAATTGAAAATTTTCCATTGGGCCACACAAAACAATTAAGGTGCTTTACTAATATTTTATCAATGAAATTATGGGTACTAAACAAATCAATAAGTGCTATGAGATATTGCTTTTGAATGTATCCTACAATCTTGAGGGTTGAGGCACTGCCACACTTGCAATAGTATGAATTGATAATCCACACTTGGTATCATGATCTATGTTGTGCAAAACTTCTACAACTTTCATGTTCTTTTGGGTTGACAACTTCTTCCTCACTCATTTATTGGGGTCCCTCTATTGCCTCATGTTCATTATTTTCCAATTTTATTATTGACATTTATAACCCTTGGACCATTCTTATTACAACTAAAGAATCCTCCTTTTTCTAGTCTTTCATCCATTTCTTTCTTTTATATTATGGTGGGTTAGGGTGTTGTTTCAAGTTAACATACCTTTTCAAGAACTTGTTTAAGGTTTGTCATGTGGTTTGGCCTTATAGTTGATATATCTTTGAAAATAGTATGCCTCTGATTCTAAAATTTATATTTGGAATATGATGGTATGCCTTGTATGCAGTTCCACGGGATCACTAACTTTTGGATTGCTAAGAACAAGTTATGATGACTATCCCAAAAATTCGTTGAAATTTGATCCTCTTAGGAGGTTGAACTTTTAGGTATGCCACATGTTCAATATTGAAGCTATGAGTCTAAACTGTAGACCTATGATGGTTTGATCAATATTATTTTCTATGCCATATGTGGCACTCAATTTTGACCTTTCTATATTCATATACGATCTAGATGGATATAGGTGGCCACCCACCTATTCCGTTGGCTCAACAATTTTACAATTTGTCAAATTTATTGTAATTATCTACGGGTATTCAGGTCCGAAACGTTTGGGGACATTTTGAGGCCCTAAATGACGTTTTTTGGTGATTCAGGAGGGGTAATGGTTTTCAACGATATTCATTGACCCCCAATAAAAAATGTTAGATATTGGATAGACCATTCCGAGTGCCCAAAATGGAGATTGTATGCAAAATTTTGACCCAGAGAAGTTGATTGTTCAACTAACCACCTTGGGGCCGCAAACTTTATTACAATTCATCTCATAGGGTTAGGTTTAGGGTTTTTTCCTCTCCAAGGATTTATGATAAAAAGGCCCTTCATCCTCATTTTGTATTCAACTTGTCATGAATAAGCGCAACCACCACATCTCTTCTTAGAGATATAACTACCACCATTCTAGTGGTTTTTTTGTTTTACAGTTGTTTTGTTTCATTCATTTAATAGAAGATGAGTTTATTGTATCACTGTGTTTATTTCCATATATTTGTGTATGTGAATATATATGATATTTAATTTCATCCTCACATAAATCTAGATCATTGGTATTAGATCCTTGTGCTCTTATGGTTTCTCAGTGCATGTCCCTGATAAGACCTGAATATCGAGAGTTGAGTCTCAAACTGGTTGAGCTTGGGGAAAATACCTCTTGTTTACCCAAGCAACCTCACATGCTAGGAGAAGACAAGAGAGATGACATAGTAGGATATCGTATTAAGTTCTTTCTCAAGGAATCCCTCGCATGATAGAGGAACGAGATGATGGATAATTTCATCCAAGTCCTTCAAATAATTCTGACGAGGACGGATGAACCTTTAACGAGCAGCCGTTTTAGGGGTGCAACTCCCTTAAAGGTATAAGTTAAATTCGAGATTCCCTTATTTGAAGGAAAGATAGATGCATATGATTTGGAAAAATGGTTGAGTTTGTTAGAGGGTTACTACTCTGTTCAAATGTTTTTCTAACAACGAAAAGATCACTTTCGTGCTCCTTTAGTCCCTCCCCCATATCCAATAGTGGTGGGACAGGTACTGTGAAAGGCATGCGAGGGATGGATTTTAAATATTTAGGACATAAACCACTTGGGAATATTTTTTCAATGCCATCAAAGAGGAATTCTACCTCGTCAAAAACTATGATGAGAAATACATTTGGTGGATGACATTGCGCCAGGAAATAGACCAAACTGTGTCAGAGTATAGCAATATATTCCATACCTTGTGCTCAAAGTTGGGTATTAGAGAATCCAAACACCAGTTGTTTCTAAAGTAACGCAGTGTTCTGCACATGTACATTTTTTCGAAGATGGATTTCCTACACATATCCTCGCCAAGAGAAGCTTACCACTATGCTGTCAAGATCGAGCAAAAGTTTAAGCAAAGGAATAAGTGGGATTTTGAGACCACAAATCAGCAACAAAGGCATGTAAAAAGTGGCCCTAATTCACAAACCAATGGCCAAAGTCTTGACAACCAGTCCAAGTCGCAAGAAAATAAGGGTAATGGGAAATCGAAGAAGGACGTCGACAAGTGGTGAGCGTTCCAGAAAATATCCTGGAAAAACATTGATGAATACCTCTCAAAACAATCATTGTTGGCCGAGACAAAATCCCCAGGTCCAGAATCTGACTCAAACATTGATATAGAGAAAGAAATGGGAAATTAGATCATTGATGCAGAAACATGTTCCATAATCACAACCACAAATATCTAACTAGAAGAGTGCGAGGATCTAGAGGAAGGGGAGCACCTATTTCATTCGCAACTATGGGTGTAGGGGATTCCGCTACATTTCATTATTGATAGTGGTAGTAAAAAGAAACTCATCTCAGTTGAGGTTGTCAAAATATTGAAACTCCTGAGGGTTCAACATATACAACCCTATAACATTGGTTGGTTGAGCCAGGGATGAGACATCCACGTCAGTCAATAGTGCCGCCTGTTACATGACATCAAGCCCTTCAAATATGAGGTAATGTGCAAAGTTGCCTTGCTTGAATTTTGTGATGTTATTTTAGGAAAACCATATATGTGGAAACATGATTCTATGTATGAGTTTAGACCTCATAGTTCCATTATTACTTTGGGAAATAAAATCTACAGGATACCATAGACACTTCCTACTACTGTAGTGCCCCTCATCACAACAAAGCAGTGCAGGAAGGTAATCTCCTAGATAGAGAAAGTTGTACTCTTCTTGGTTCATTCTTAGGGAGAACGAAATATAGTAGAAACATCCACCACCTACACATTGAACCCCTTTACATAGTAGAAACATGTAGACAATATTGTGGAATCATACAAAGACATATTCACCACACTTACTGGGGCTCCAGTACATTGTCAGGTAAAGCATTCCATTGATTTGATCCCTGGTGCACCTTTAACTAATGGGCCGTTATAGAGGTATTACCTCATGGAGAATGAATAAATCAAGCTCCAGATTTAAGATTTAATCCAAAAGGGGCACATTCAACCCAACTCCTCGCCTTGTGGGAGCCCAATTGTGTTGGTACATAAGAAAGATGGGACATGGTGACTCTGTATTGATTAACGATCTCTAAACAAGATCACATTCTAGAATTGGTATCTCATTCTCTGGATTGAATATCTCTTCGGCCAGCTCAAGGGGGCCAAATATTTCAGTAAGATTGATATGAATTCTGGTTATCATCAAGTGCCAATTGAGCATACCAATATCCAAAAAAATACCTTCAAATATTGGGAAGGCCCTTTTGAGTGGTTGGTCATGCCTTTCAGCTTAACTAATGCTCCAAAAACCTTCATGAGTGTAGCTAGGGTTTTCACCCTAGCTTGTGCTAATGAGCACCTACTAAGGAATCTGGAATCCTTAGTAGCAGTTCAAATAAAGATAAACTGAAACAAAGATTAANAGGATGATGGAATCCATTCTACAACCATTAACCAATTCCTTTTTGTTCATATATCTAGATGATATCCTCATGTCACTAGTACATGTGCACATTTTTCCCACGGTAAATTGCCGCTAATGCAACACCTTTTTGTTACAATAGTGACGAAAATCACCCCATATTTTCATGGAAATAGTTTTGTCGGTATAGCCACATGTTGAACCATTTGTCACTATGGCGACAAGAAAGATATGACACATGGCGCCCATGGACGATGGCTTACAAATCAAATTTTGTCGATGTAGTGACAAATGTCTGTCTCTCTAGCGACATATCATCGTTCCTTGACCAACATACCTTCATGCGCATATTGATGAACTTGTTATAAAAGCGACGGATTCCATGTCTCCATAGTGATGGTTAAGTATCGCTATGGTGACAACCAACCATGCACAAAGTGACAAGATTTCCATACAAGCAACTGTGTCTCATCACTATAGTGATGGAATATCGTTCTTGGGATGATGAACTACTAAGTCATTTTCATCACTATAGCGATGCTTTCTGAGTATTTTAATTAAAAAAGAAGACACCACCATAAGCAACGTCTAATATAAGAATACTTTCAACAGGTGATGACCTCCAAAAGGTTGTTATTGTTTGAAGCGTTGTTTCTCTCAAAGGGATACATACATGATCACCAACTTGAAATGTGGAAAGTAAGCAATGTTCATCATGGAATCCATTGTGCTTAGCTTGAGGTTGTTGCAAGACGATATGGACCCTAAAATGCATATCTTCTATTCACTGCAAAAAGGTGGAGGCTTGATCTTTTTTGGAAGTATAACGAGAAGACAACACTAATGGTATGGTGATTGTAATTTTATAAGAAGTGAGATGTTGCAAGCCATAGACAACTACAAATGGACTATAGTTAGAAGAGGAGTGTATGGCTCTTTTATATCTATTTTGGATGATATGGTGATAAGTGTCGAAAATGTTTATTGCAACTGAACTAAGTGTGGAGATCATGACTTAGGGTACAACTTGTGACTTTAGTTTCACTGTCATTTTAGGGTTGAAAAGTTATGAATAAAGAAGGATATAACCAAGTAATTTCCATAGATTTTTCAAAAAATGGGTGAGAAATCAAGAATCCGAATCATAAATGATGGAGGGAGGGAAATCAAAATATGTCTAGGCATGTTGGAAAAATAAGGCAACAACTTGCTAACCAACATTGATTTTTCATGAAAGGGATAAAGATCCCCGTCTCGGGAAAAAAGGAAAACAATGGAAAAAATGCATTAAAGTGTGGGAGGAATATCACTAATAAAATCCATGGAAATTGACTCCCAAATGTGAGAAGGAATATGTATAGGTTGATAAATGTCAACTTTATGATTGACAGGTTTTGCATGACTACAAGACGGACGATGGACAAAGTCTTATACAAGTTTGTGCAAGGATGACCAACAAAAGTGGCGTTGTAATTAACAGAGGGTTTTATGAGTGTGAAAATTTCCACCATTGGATGAGGAATGCGATTCCTTGACTAGGATTAAGCAATTTGGGGGATGGGGAACACATATTTGATTTAATTTGTATAGTTAGTCTTCATACAGTTGGTTTTCTAGGAGGGGGGTTTGTTTATTGTTGGTAAGGATCTGCATGACATGAAGTACTAAAGTGAAGGAAGGATAAGAATTGTACAATTTCTTCCAATTTTCGAAAGAAGACACCACCATAGCATCTAATTGAAGAATACTTTCAATAGGTGATGACCTCCAAAATGCATACTAAGACTTCTAAAAAATGTGATTCCATGGGATGGAAACAGAGTTTTATGGACAACATTATTCCACCCCCTCAAATTCACACAAAATTCTAAATTAACGCCCCACATAATGATAGGAATTGGAAGAACTGTTGCTGGAAATACTCACCTCCTACGAACATGAGTTGTTTCCCTAGATCTGAATGATACAGGTCTAGAACAAAACACAAACCCAAAATGTTAAACTTTCCCTAGATCTAGTCAATTTCTTGAATATAATGCCACAATAATTCCCTTAAGGGCTTCCCTCAAAATTCTTGAAGCTTTCGCCTCTGCTACCACAGAAGAACCTGTAAAAGATTGAGGATAGCAAGAGAAAGATGAGCATACAAGATAATAAACCAGATCTATGCTTGTGACCAAGGAATCAAGCAATACATACAAATGATATAGTAAATATGGGAAAGAAAATACATTTGATATTAGAAATTATTGGAGACACTACAACGATAATGACTTGGTGTTGAGAGTTCCTTCCAATGGCTCCTTGCCTCTAAATTCACCTTTCCTCCAATAGCTCAAGAATTATTTTGACCGAGTTTGGGTGTTCAACACAATTCTTCCTCCTCTTTCCCATGGGGGATGAGCCAGTATTTAAAGGCATTGAAGGATAGGGATGGTTGAGGAAATGGTGGATGTGGTGGAGGGAATATCCTAAAAGGAAGAATCTCGATCTCCAGGTGGTCCTAAACCATAGGGATGAGGCTCCACAAAGGCAAGATTCGAGAATCCTCTTGAAGATTCCTTTTTTTCCTATAAAACTCGAGCACCACACTTTTAATGAAGGGGAAAATTGGTGTTAAGTGGGTGACACCCTTTTCATGAAAGGAAAGAGTGATAACACCTCCCTTTTCACATAGAAAATGTGCGTTTCTAACTTAGGTAACGCTTTTTCTCAACTGGGAAAGGGCGTTACTGGCTCAAGACAAGGAAAAATACAAGGGAATAAATTTTTTCCTTTCATTTCTCTAGGACAAACTATGAGGGATTGGAGCAGACAAGGGAATACCTATCTTATAACATGATGGTGTCGAGATTTAGGTGTAACAAGAACATACTATAATTGGAAGAACATACTATAATGTAACTCTCGAGTAATGCACCTTACCTATTGATGTATTCTTGAGCGATGTTCCCTCATGCATAAGAACCTCTCTCATACAAGTGTGTCATACCTCCTCAAACTCCAAGCACTCAAATAGTAAAAATATAATGGAAAATGGATTCAAATAAATAAGGGACAGGTTCTCCATCAAACCAAGATATTATCTCATCATCTTGAACTTCCCCTTTTCTAGGGTCTTCGATAAGATGTTGGCCACCTATGAATCTAAAGGTATATTAACATAGACTATTCTCCACTATTAAACTATAAAATTTAAGAATATTCAAAGTATACTTCCCTTGTATAAGGAAGACTTCACCTATAACCTACCAAACCTGAGTCTTGTCTGGAGCAAAAGTCCCGTCAATATCAATCCCCTCTTTTTGAGAGAATCATTTGCCAACAAATTTGGCCTTCGACTTTACAAACTATAAGGATGTAGAATCAACCCTTGTATCTATCACCACAATAAAATAAAATTATGTAATTGATGATCATAAGAGAAATTGAAGAAGATTTTGTTGATAAAAATGATAGGGAGAAGATTGGAGATGATATTTATGTGGATACTGATGGACTTATTATATCGATACAAATGAAATAAAAGAATCACGAAACCATGAGAGTTGCAAAGAAAACAATTAACATGTTAGAGAGGAAAATATGCATCAAGGATGAAGGAAAATATGCGAGCACACTAATGCTTGTAGTAAAATGCCTTAGAATGAGGTAAAAATTCCATCCAACCCAAATATATTTATACATGATTATCTATGATAATCCTATGTGATGGATGACATCCGTCTCTGAGTTATTTCACTGGTCCCTTCCAAGTCTAGATATGGTCTTTCACATGGATCAACAATGAATTGTTCCAATCATTCTTAAGAGGAGATTTGGGTGAATCTTGATGAAGAGCCATGCTATAATGAGTTGGAAATTCCTGTCAAACATGTTAGAGATTTGATATATTAGCATAACTTTAATTAATTGCATAGAAAACAAAAATAGTATCACTAAAAGGTAACCATGCATGAAAACAAAGAGACATGGAGAAAACTGGGTCTTGCCCATGCATCCCAAAATATCTTGAAATTGGAGCAAAAGACTCGTCAATGTCAACCCCCTCTTTTTCAGAGAATCCTTTCCCAACAAATCTGGCCTTTGACTTTACAAACTACAAGGATCTAGAATCAACCCTTGTATGTATCACTACAGTACAATAAAATTATGCAATTTTTGTGGGAAATAAAAACCATACCTCAATATCCTTCATGTACATCATGTCCCAAAAACAATGAGTTACAATAAACATTAAAGTAGTGAAAAAAATAACAGTAATATATATATATATAT